>JAOTRH010475779.1:0-60135 GCA_034768845.1 Heliamphora exappendiculata
TTATTTATCGAGAATCTATATCTTAAACGTAGGGAGAATTCAGTGCATTTGATAATTAGAAACTCAAGACATAATTTAAGTTAGGGCTAGGAGTTCAGTCAGGACCTTTAGTGGAAAAAGTTCTAGTTCATGCGAGAAAGGATCTAACTCGGGGACAGAGTTAGGGATATTCGATTTTCTCGTACGATTAGCCCGAGTCCTATACTTTATCGTGATCCCTTACGTAGCCCTTTATACGCACGGATGTTTTCTTATCAGTTTCGGTGATTATTTAATTTAATTTAAATGTCAGTTTCGCCGCTGGGAACATTCAGGGATTAAATTAAATAATGGAGGGTGGTATTGGAATTTGGCTCACTTAGGGATCACTCCCTAGGTGGCAGGCCCTAATAGGGGTATAAGGTTGTTTTATAGAAAATATATATCTCCTCCTTAGTTTTAGGAAAGAGACATATAGTTTCCATGGATAACTCAAGTGATATATTTAACACCATATCACAAGGAGCCAAAAAAGAAACCTAATCCCAAGCCCTAGCCACCGCCCCCTTCTCTCTCCCATTGTGCATTACTTTGGCGTTGAGATAGATGTGTGAGATAGAAACCAAGAAGGAGAAAAATACGAAGATCCGGATCGGTGCCCAGTCGTCGAGATCGTCGTGTGTGTCGGGATATACGTGAGAAGATCATTGGGTCGTCTCGGATCGTTGTTCTGCATCAAAGAAACTTGTACAAGTTTCTTGAAGGTATATTTAATCTTAATATATCTGTTGATGTTAATGGTTTTTCATGAAAAACGCATGCGCCATTTTTTATGGTCGCGGCGCCGGTTCTTATTTTTCCTTCCACGTTCCAACAGGTGCCCCATCTGGCTGCACCTATAACATATCGATAGCTCTCTCTCCTACGGCTGAACAGGTATCGAACTCTAAGACTATCCCTTTAGTGGGCAGTCTGATCCACGATGTCCCGGTTGTCTATTTGAAAAAAAAATCATCTCCCTTCGATCTGATTGTCCCGATGAAGCTACCATGGGTGCTGGTGCAGAACGCTGCTAGTATGATCCCGTGGGATAAGAATTAGGACCAGACAATCTCTGCTGGTTATTTTGGCATCCTCTGACTGCGTACTCATCCCACCCTACTGGTCTTCGCCTCCCTAGCCTATTTTCTCCATGGTGATTGTCAATTCCACCAAATATGTGAAGACGTCATTCCTAACGTCGCCACTATATCCATGATCGTGGGCCTTAGACTCCTCTTGAACCTCTTCAAACGTAACTCATCTATTGCCACGACTTCTTGTGCAAAACGGGATAAACTGGTGAACTTCGCCTCGTATTGAACTATAGTCATCACCCCTTGAGTGAGAGAAAGGACTCCTCTCAGTAGGTGTCCCTAGAAGATTCAGAAAAATATTTATCTAGAAATACCTTCGCAAAGGCACCCTACGTACCCTCCACTATTTTTCTAGCGAACTTCCACCATTCACGTGCGTTTTCCCTCAACTAAAATGCAGCAAATGTCACTCTCAAGTCATGCTCAACGATTTGTAGGGTATCAAGGATTCTTCTCATAAGCTCAAGCCATTTAGTGGACACCTTAGGGTTAGGATCTCTGACAAAGGTAGAAGGGTTAAGACGTTAGAACTCTCGCATCACAATAGTTGCTCTAGACTCAGATGCCCTAGCTCTGCCTCTAACGACCTCAGTTAATTGGCTCATCGAATTCATTATCCCTCGCAAGAAGTCTACCCGACCCACTGCTTCCTATGGGGTATTGGAATCCCCAACTTCAGGAATAATATGAAAGAAATTATAAAACATATAGGCCCTGTTTGGGTGGTTTGCTTATTTTCTTATTTGCTTATTAGCAAATAAGCCAAATCTCATTTAAGCCACATTGTTTGGGTGTCTTGTGGTTTATTTGCTTATTTACTTATTTGCTTATAAGCTAGCTACCCAAACGAGCTTATTTGCTTATAAACCAGCTTATTTGGCTTATAAGCGAGCTTATTTGTTTATTTAGCTATCCAAACGAGTTTATTTACTTATGTACTTATTTTTAGCTTATTTGGTTACCCAAACGACGTGACTTATTTTTTTGGCTTACAAGCCAATAAGCAAATTAGCAAATAAGCAAAACTACCCAAAGGGGGCCATTAACATAGTGTTCAATTTGACATTTTTTTCCCAGTGAATGTTCACATTAATCATGTTAATAATTAACATTCAAAGATTACGTAAACACGTTCTATGGACCATGGAGTACCAACAAGAGTGACACGTCAATCTAGGTAGCCCACTCAGATTCCCTACTAGAAATTTCGTTGGCTAAATATATTTCTAACTTGGCATCTACGTCCGTTAATCTAAACGCTGAAAGGGATGACACGTTATTCCCAAGGTTCAACCTCTATGCCCACATACAACACATAGTTCACATGCATCACATTTTATCATACTCTTGTCATCAAAGCACACTAACACATGCATGTCAAGCACACGCAATTATCATCACAAGGAGATGTAACCACTCCCAATGGCTCCTAGAAAGGAAAGTTTTACGAAACCCAATATATCCTCAACTTTTCAAGCCAAACACCCTCTTTTTAATCAAAAGAATTTGATGGGAAGGATATAATATTGGAAAGATGACCTCCAAGGCATCAATTTGAACATAAAAACTACCCAAAAGGGTCTAAAAATGAAGGAGATATATCGATTTCAAAACGAAAATAAAATTTAGAAACATCAAAAATTTGAGCACACAGACAAACCACTCGATCGGTCTATCGCTGCTTGTAGTTTCTCGCACCTGCAGAGGAGATACCAAGATACTACAAAGACTGCTCGAGCAGTCTGAGGACCGATCGATTGGTCTGGTCTTGGAACACTTTTCTTTTTCAAGCCTTTTTGAAACTCCAACATTCAAAACTTATTTTCACGCATTTGTGAACACTTGAGGTGTTTAAAAGGCAACTTAAAACATGAGAAATCAAGGTTCAAAGCCAACCCACAAGATATATAACTTGAGATATAAATCAGAAAGCCATCCAAAAACCCAAGTATTCAACTCTCAAACAAATAATAACTCAAGGATTATGCATCAAACTCTCATTTATGCATAAAAAAGATGAAACTTTGGTCTTAAGGCCTTACAATACAAGAGTTTTAAGTACAAAACCTTACACTATGAATTACATAATCCAAGATTCAAGAACTTCATTACATAATTACAAAACATTATAAAGCCTAATCTTCAAGATTCAAAACCCAACAACTTAAGACCTCACAATTTTAGGCCAATGGACCTTCTCTAATACCTAAAAGCATTTTGAATCCAATAACGTAAGCCAAAGTTCAATAAGTGTACACTAACCAAGATAAATACATGATATGTAATAATCAATTTTATGAATAACTCAACCAAAACATAAGTTTTAAACCAGTTTTCTTCCAAAACCACAATAATTTATATAATTCGCATATGCTCAATGGCTTGAAAACAATAAAACTCATTTGGTTTTCCAAAAACCTTCCACATCCACAAATGATTTAATCATGTACTGACAATGCCACACAAGGACTCAGCAACAATTATATAATCTCGTCCTATTGATCTAGGTACGGGCTACACAAGGACCCACTAAGCAATCACAAGTTCTATAATTTGTCACAACAACAAACACCCAAAATGGGCAACCACTTCATTTACGAGGGCTAACCCGAAGGATTGAAGTACCTATCTTGCGTAAATTTTTGAATTTTCACCGTGGGGTAATGTAAGCCCAAATTAACCACACATTATTGCGGTACATTGACTAAACCATTTTAAAATCAATTACACCATCATGTGTACAATCCAAACTCCATGGATTCATGCAATATACATCTATACAATGTATACAATCTCAAAGCATCATTTGAAATCTATTTTTCAATCCTTAAGGTTATCTCAATCAACAAAACCTACATCATTTTCATGCTTTACAAACAAACATTAGGTTTAAAGCATAAACATCGTCTCTCATGACATTTTAATCAAGTAAAAAGGCATATAACTACATAATCCATACATTTAAACAATGGTAGTCTAGAATCTTACTATTTTGAGTTAAAACTCGACGACTTAAGCACCCGTAGGAATCCTGAAATCGATAAAACCACTTTTTCTTGAATTAGATGTGATCCCCTTGACGAGTATGTTAACTCTCCTTCTTGCAATCTTGTAAAAATCCACAGGGAAAGGCTCAAAAAATGGAGTAGGGAGACTGGGAAGCGTGGTCTTTAATGGAGGTAGAGTGAGAGAGAGAGTGTGTGTGTGTGATGCCCCGTCTTTCAGGCACATCAGAATATACGTAAGTATAAATAAGGAGAATATTACATCCTAAGAGCTCCGAACAGTTCAAAAGTGTAAGCATTTATAGTTTCACCATAGATTTACAAAAATTTTAATAGGTGCTGAAAAACTGAACAAAAAGAACAAAAATGAGAAGACTTGATTCTTCAACAAGCATCATCGGGGTCCCCTTGCTCCTGGAACTCACCCTCGTACTCGTAGCCTTCTTCTTCTTTGGGGATTTCTTCTTCAAAGGTTTCTTCTGCCTCACCTGTGGCGTGAATGCCATGTGCCAAAACCCAGTAAAAAATATTGTAAACATTCTAACCAATCTTACGACACAAAATATTCCACAACGCATATTATTAAACACTTAGTACATTTTAAAGTCAAGAAAATAGACAAATTTAACAATTATAGCATGACTAGCAAATATAAGAACAAGCATGCAAGTATGTGATGCCATGGATGCAATACAAATGCCCAACCCAATAAACACTTGAATCATAACATGGATTCCGCGCTTGGAATTTTCAGAGTAGACTTCGTGGGTAATTGATCACCAAACCTATCATTGGCCTTAGTGTGAATGGTAAATCCATCGAGGGGCTTCATGCCACAACTATTTTACTACAAAATGGCGATGGCATGGGGGCGAGCCATTAACATCCTTATCCTCCGGTAAGCAAAATAATAATTATGCACAAATTAGTAATTCCACCATAAGAACCGGGATGGTTGCTTGGTGTCAACCCAAAGTCTAAGTTACCAGAGACAGGATACTAGCGATGAACCCTTGGTGCCCAACCAGTTTCAAGAAAAATAATCTCGTAAAATACTTACAAAATCAACAACTAAGGACGCCCTAGACTCAGAATCGAGAAATAGATCAACTCCAACATATCCCAACCCACAACGGTTTATACAGAATGGACTCCGATATACCAAGATGCAAGTGTGATAATGCCCACGATGTACAATATGCACCTCAAGTACAACTATTAATAGCATGACTTTAAACTAAGCATAGTATAAGGTACAACTCACTAAAGCACTAAATACAAGTATATAAAGCTACTCTTAAGATGTGGTTCAAAATTAATGGCACGTGAACTCATCATCTTGTATTTATTCTAAAATATTAATCATTCATTTCAAATCAATTAAGACATAGACCTTAAGTCTCACAACAAGGGGTACTCAACCACATGCTTAACAATTTTAAAGGTCAACTTTCAAGTGTTAATTTAAAAAGGATAGCAGGGTTTTGGAGTATCCAAACTTGGAATTAGGTTCTAATTTTTAGATACCATTTTGATAAAAATATTTTCTACAACTTTTATGTTTAACACTAAGGTTATATTCTAAGGCAAGTAGGTAAATAATTTCATTTAAGTGAAAATGGTTCAACATTTTATAAAGAAAAGTACAAAAAAGTGCCTCAATTGGTCTCAATTTTGGAACATCAAATCAAGTCCTACAGGTCTGCTTTTTCGATATGTTCTTGTTTCATATGTTCCCTACAAGACTCCTGAATAGTATTGAGGGTAGTTATTGAAAATAAATTAGAGATATAAGCCATTTTATAAAATAGGTTCAGTTAGCTATAAAACACACAACATAATTTGTTTATAACAGAGGGTTTAAAAATAGTTTGAGGAATTACCCGGGGGTATCTAGTTATGATGTTTGGACAGTATATAGTTCAATATATTACCTACAGTTTTCATGAAAATCACGTTTGGAGTAGATCACTAAAAATATGAATTTTTGATTATATAAAAATATGTGATAGAGATCTCTCTTACTCACTGATCCACAATAGTTATTTTAAGATGTATTTTGATAAATCAAATCTCCATATTGTGGGCTCATTTTGTGTGGACAGTAAGATATACATGTTATCTACAACTTTTATATTTTAACCTAAGCTCATATCACGCTCTAAACTAGGGTGTTTAGGTCTGCAATACTGACTGGTCAAAAACTAACATACTTTGGCAAAAATATTCTATCTCGAGTTCTAGTCATTCAAATCTATTCAAACCAATTTTGTGTGAAACATAACATTAAAACCTAGGTTTGGATATAAAGAACACACTTAGATCATTGTTCTATATTTAGTTATGATATTTCAATGGTTGATGCAGAGAGTTAAAAATGCTCAAAAATCAGGCCTACATGAGTTCTAGCCTCCTAGCTCATGGTACGTCAACATATGGTCCTTATTTTTTGCATCCATGTATTTTAGACTCAAATATCATAGTTCCAAAACTTATAGAAGTTACACATCTCATGAATACAAACATGCAAACACATTTCTTACCATAAAAATTATGAACAGTTCTAGTTTTCTCACTACAACACCTTTTTAATCAATTTTTCGGTTCTTGATCTTAAATGTGCTTGAAGAGATGAGTTAAGGGAGTTCTTTGTGTGAGATTAACAAAGAGTTTTAGAAGTTTACTTACTTGTTTGAGGACCTAATGAATGGAGAATGGCTTAGGGACTTGGCTTTATGAACCTTAGTCTCTAAAGACCTTTCTTTCTTGGACCCTTTTTCTTTTTCTTTTTCTTTTTCTTCTTTCTTCTCTCAATCTTGTAGAACTCCTCAAGAACACTCAAGATTTTGTTCTCTCCCTCTCTTGGCCGAATGGTACATAGGAAAATGGAGGTGTTTGGCTTTGTATAGGCAAAATGGGTGGTGGGTTTAATAATGAAGGTGTAAGTCTTCCTTTTCAAGTTTAATCCTTGATTGGTTGCATGGGGTGGCAAGGTCACATTAGAGACTTACATATTCAGATTTGGCAGCTAGGGAATTCGGCTAAGTTAGTTTGGGGAAGAAAAATGCAGGGTTTGCATTAATTTGGGGTTTAAATTAGGTATTGGTACCATATTGTGCAAGAAATGCTTTAAAAATTAATTTGGTATATTCTTTTGGTGTTCCTACCTACTAAAATATGTTATTTTAGTAATTTTATGATTAATTTAGTATTCCCATGAATTATTATAAATTTTATAGCAATTGATTAAATAGGTATAAGATTTTAAGTCAAATTAAGCTAGTTGACAAGGTGTGGCTTTTTAACTTATTTTAGTGTGTAAGAATTTAAATAATAATTTGTTTGCTTATGTTGGCTTATATTATTATACTATTATGTATATTACTTGTTTAGATAATCTTGAATTATAATAATGCTTGATTTGTACAATTTTTTCTCTTTTTTGTGCTTAAAAAGGTAAAAAGTCACTTTTTGAGCACAAATTCCAATGTGACCGGCCACTAAGGTAAAAAGTCATTTTTGTTATTTTTGATATTATTTTGTCTTTTGTTATTTTATTGTATTTAAATATTTGATTTAGGATGTCCATGTGTCAAATTTTAAGTTTTTAAGATTTTTTTCTATACTAGGAGTATAATAGTCATTTTATCCTAATTATGAGAAATTCTTTATTTTTAATCTAATATTTTATATTATTTACTTAATTTAAGATGTTGGGAGTGTTTCCTGAGTATTATGATTTTGCCTCTTGAGTATTAGGTCTTTTTAGAATTTTCGGATCAAATTAGAGTTTTGGGTTGAATTAGGATATCTAATCTTCTAGGGACCTAAGACCTTGTTGGCTAACCATCACTAATTTTAGGGTTTGAGCCGGATCGTTACAATCTACCCCTCTAAAATAAATTTCATCCTTGAGATTTTGTATCGTACCTTATTTTGTGAACAATTGGGGATAACTTTCCCTCATTGCTCCCTCTCGTTCCCAAGTTGACTCATCAATCCCGTTGTGCCTCCAAAGAACTCAAACGAGTGGAATGGTCTTCCCTTGGAGAATCTTGTCACGTTGGTTGATTATCCTTACTGGTTGTTCTGTGAATGTAACGTTCTCATCAAGATAGAGTTCCTTGCAATCCAGAACGTTGGTAGGATCAGGTTCGTATTTCCTCAGCATTGACACTAAAAAACGTTGTGAACATTGGCGAGCTCTGGTGGTAGAGCTAAGCGGTATGCTATTTCCCCAACCTTGGTTAAAATCTCGAACGGCTCAATGTATCTTGGAGCTAGCTTTCCTTTCTGGACGAAACATATGATTCCTCATCGTGGTTGAATCTTTAGAAATACATGATCTCCTACTTTGAACTGTAGTGGTCTTCGTTGCTGTTCAGCGTAGCTCTTCTGTCTACACTGAGCGATAGCTATTCGTTGCTCGGTCTGTCAGATCTTTTCGGTAGTCTCTTACACAAGGTTAGGTCCAAGAAATGTGTTCTCTCTTGCTTCAGTTTAACAAATCGATGGTCGACATGATCTGCTATAGAGAACTTCATATGACGGCATGCCAATGCTGGATTGATAGCTGTTGTTATAGGTAAACACAACCAATGGTAAGTGCCTTTCCCAATTTCCTTTGACGTTCATGACACAAGCTCGAAGTATGTCTTTCAACGTTTGAATCATGCATTCAAATTGTTCGTCACTCTGCAGGTGAAAAGCAGTGCTGAAATAAGGCTTCGTCCCTAGGGCAGCTTGCAAACTTTGCCAAAATTGTGAGGTGAAGCGTGAATCTTGATCCGACATAATAGATAGCAAAATCCTGTGAAGTCGTACAACTTCCTGAATGTACCTTTGACTCAAAGCTTCAAGATTTTCGTACGTTCAAACATGTAGGAAAAGTGTTGACTTGGTGAGACGATCCACGATTACTCAGATAGCAGCATCCCCCATTGGTGATCTTGGTAGTCTAAAGACGAAGTCCGTGGTGATGTGATCCCACTTCTATTGCGGTATCTCCAAGGGTTAAAGGGTTTTGCCCGATTTTTTGTGCTCAACCTTTACTTGCTGACAGGTAAGGCATTTGGCCATGAAGCCCGCTACATCCCGCTTCATGCCATTCCACCATTAGTTCCTTTCAAGTCTTGATACATCTTTATTCTACCGAGGTGGATAGCAAAAAGTGATTTGTGATGCTCTTTCAGGATATCCCTCCTTACATTCTTAACGTTTGGTACAAAAAGCCCTCCTATGTATGTCAGATGCCTGTGCTTGTTGACTACCCATCCTGGTTTTGATTCCTTCGCGATAAGATGCTTTCGAATGAATTTGGACTCCTGGTTATACTTTTGGGCCTCTAACATTTGCTAACGAAGATCTGATGTTGCCACAGTCAGAAAAAACAAGTTTCATCTTTCGATTTTGACGGTGGGTGTATAAACTCGTTCAGCGTTCCTACCATGTCCCACTCTCTTGCTGCTATACAAGTCAGCATACTCCTCATTTTTTGACTAAGGGCGTCGGCCACCACATTCGCTTTGCTCAGGTGATAAGCTAATGTGAACTGATAATTCTCTAGATTCTTCATCCATCGGCATTGTCTTATATTGAGGTCCTTCTGGGTGAATAGATACTTTAGACTTTTGTGGTCGGTGAAGATCTCGAACGGTTCTCTATAAAAATAATGCCTCCATAACTTCAATGCGAACACCACTTTTGCAAGCTCTAGGTCGTTGGTGGGATAATTTTGCTCGTGAGGTTTTAACTGCCTCAATCTGTAGGCTATTACTTTACCGGTCTGCGTTAGCACACATCCTAGACCCACCTTAAATGCATTACAAAACACTATATATCCAACCTCTCATTTTGGTATGATCAGGATAGGAGCACTAGTTAATCTTTTCTTAAGTTCCTGAAAGGTCGTCTTATACTTATCGTTCCATTTAAACTTCACTCATTTTTGTGTTAATCTTGTTATTGGTCGTGCCAGTTTTGAGAAATCTTGGATAAACCTCCGATAATATCTAGCTAATCCTAGAAAACTATGAACTTTAAAGACATTATGAGGTGGCTTCCATTCCAAAATAGCTTCTACTTTGGCTGGATCCGCAGCTATCCCTTCTTTAGACGCCACATGCCCCAAATATTTCACTTCGTGTAACCAAAACTCGCATTTGCTAGCCTTAACATAGAGTTGTTAATCCCTTAGCTTCTATAAAACAATCCTTAAGTGTTACTCATGCTCTTCTTCGGTTCTCGAATGTAAGGGTTGCATATTAAAAATCATGAATTTTATTTGGTTTTAGTATTTAATTTTATTTTAATAAAATTAATTTTTTATTTTATGAGAATCTTAATGAGCAATATATGCAATATCATTTCATTAATGTTATGCATGGATGCCCTTTATTTTGTACAGTATTTAATCTGGTGTGCAGAGTACGGCTTACAAACAGAAGACCAGATTATAGGTTTTTACAGAATATAAGTTATTGTTTACAGTTTAGATGGAATTCGACAAACCATCAGTACGACTGTAGCACAGAATTTTAGTAGACATGTCTTGGTTACGGAAAACAAATAATAGTGTCATATATTGTTTCGACTCACTGCGCTAGTACACTTTGTGTGTATTGAACATGACCACGTTGGGATAATTAATATTATATTGACTATATAAATTAATTTACATCTCAAGGTTATTATGAGTGTTTATCCTCTTAATCTCGAAATAATTATTATTTACATATATTTAATATTCGTTGTTTTGATTCATTAGAGGGTGCAATCTTCAATGAGTTTATAGTCCCGGTGAGTTGGATAGCGGTATTAATTATATGATGAAGAAGAGTTTGAAGAATATGGTGAGTTCCAAGAGCACGCGGATCTCACTGATACATTCTGAGGAGTCGAGACCTCTGCTTTTGTTCTTATATTCAGTTCTCTCGTACTTACTGTAATTTTTGAAATTTTTTAGTAAAACTATAGTAGTTAAGTAATTTGAATGATTTAGAACTTTTTTATGATATAATAATTACCGTATGTAAATATGAATAAATTGCTAGAATATTTCTTTATTTATAATTATGTATATCCCGACGTACCCGAAGGACAGGGCGTCACACTTAGCCATAATCTCAAGACCAATAAGATTTTTGATACCCGCTAATTAAATTTAATTACTAACAATTAAATTTATCGGCATCTTTAAAATTTCTTAATATCTTCCGCTTAACTTATTTGACCGCCAGATAATCTAATCCATATGTAGAGTTTACCCCGGCCAAAACTTAAAAGTTTCCTTAAGGAGTATCGTCAATCCCGAACTATCGAGACATGGATTCTGTCAATAATTAATAAGAGTTTCCTTAAGGAGTATCGTCAGAAGCAAAACGCTCTAATCTCCTAACTAATCTCACAGCACAAAATTCACGACAACACATACCATATAACACCAATACAGTTTATAGTCAATGAGACAGACAAATTTTATGACAGGATAGCAGATAAGTCAATAAACATGTGCAAATGAGATGCCGTGTATGTAATGCAGATGCCCAACCCAACATACACCCAGATTATAACAGAAATTTCATGCTAGGAATCACCAGAGTAGACTTTTACGGGTATTTGATCACCAAATCCATCATCGCGCCTCGTTGTGAATAGTAAACGCGCACCTTGGCTTCATGCCTTGGCTGTTTTACTTAATGGCAACGACATGGGGTCCGCGCCATACTCCATGCCAACAAATTCAATAATCAATCAATCAGTCATATCAGACATATATGAAGCGGGTTGTCCCACCTTAAGACTCGTGATGCCTTCGCTGGTGTCAACCAAAAGTCTATGAAATAATTAGAAAAATTCAAGAGACACTTTACATTATACAAAGTACCAAGATGAGGGATTTAAGACCGCCATAATTGGGCTCTTCTTCGAAGTTACCACCTCAGTGGGATTAGGTCCACCGAATTAGGCTCACTCCGAAATTACCTTTCAACACATTGTGGCAATCGGGTTTAAGTCTGCCATAATTAGGCTTTTCACTCAAATTACCACCGCAATGGGATTAGGTCTGCCGAATTAGGCTCTCTTCGAAATTACCCAATTTTCCCGTATCATAACTCAAGGAGCGACGAAATCAAAGAGACATCCAAATCAAAGTGCTAGTGACGAACCCATGGTGCCTAATTATTTTCAAAAACTATTTTAAACACCGGGGACACACCCAGGGTATATAAACCAAAACATTTTCAAAAATGGCAAACTAGAGACGCCCTAGACTTAGAATCAAGAAAGGCAATCTCAATACAGCCCGTCCCAACAACGGTTTGCACAGATGGACTCCAATATGCCAGGATGCAAGTGAAAATACTCATAATGTGTACCATCGATCTCATATGCAACAATTTATAGCATGGCATCAACTAACATGGTAAGGTTCATGGTACAATTCGCAAAGTATAAGATACAAGTATGTGAAACACAAGCTATAATTTTCAAGCTATGATTCAACATGATAACATGAGTTCTAAATCATCATACATTCACTTAGAAACACTAATAAACTAATTCAAACTAATAATCATATAGAACTCGGGTCTCACGACAAGGTACTCACACATACACTTAGCAACTTTTAAGGCAAAAATTTAAGTAACAAATTAAAAGGGCCGGCAAGGTTTTTGGGTATCTAGACTTAGAATCAAACTATGATTTTTATACACCAATTAGATAAAAATATTTTCTACAACTCTTATATTTAACACTAAGACCAAAACCTAAGGCAAAAGGGTGAACAAAATATCCCAAGCAAAAACGCTTCAGTACTTTTCTTAAGATTTTACTAAAAATATGCTTCTATTGGTCTTGGTTTTGAGGTATTATATCAAGTCCAAATGAGCCCATTTTAGAGTATATTCTAGTTCACCATGTCCCCTACAAGTTTCATGATTAGAGATAAGGGTAGTTGTTTGGAACAAGTTAGACGTTTTGGCCATTTTAGAAAATAAGTTATGTCAGCCGCCAAAACTCAACAGAGCCCATTTTGGACTGAGAGTTTGAAATAGTTTTGGAGAATCATCTCGAGACTTTAAGGTCTGATTTTTGGGTAGAAAGTACTTTCATATGGTAGCTACAATGATCATGTAGACTATTATTCTCAAAGGGCTTTTGACCTATCAAAACTCAATATTTTGTGCTCATTTTTGGTGAGTAGGTAGATATATATCTGATCTACAACTTTTTTGTTTTTACCAAAATTCGGATCTTATTTTAAATTAGGATTTCCAAGTCGATAGTGTTGACTGGTCGAAAAATGACACACTTTGATAAAATTACAATATCTCAAGTTCAACTTATAAAAATTAGTTGAAACTAACTTTTGAGAAAGATAACACAAAAAGATAAATTTGGACATAAAGAACATAGTTAGATCAATTTTCTACATTGAGTTATGGCATTCCAAAGTTTAGGACATAAACATCTATGTTCTCAAAAATCAAGTCTCTTAGGGTCCAAGTCTTCTACCTATGTCATGTCAAGTTTTCGTTCCATTTCTTTGCATGCTTGTGTTTTAAACTTTAATATTAAGACTTCAGAACACTTAGAAGTCATTAAACTCAAAGATAGCAACATACAACAACATCTCATATCACCAATAAACATAGCAACCCCTATTTTGTTACTACGACGCCTTTCGGTTTGATTTTGGTTCTTGATTTTTTTAAAGAGTTTAAAAGGATGTGTTGGGGAATATTTTCTGAGATATTAGACACAAGATTTAGAGGTTTTACTTACTTGCTTGAGGGCTCAAGGGATGGTGGTATGGAAGGATTTAGCTTTAGGAAAACACCTCTTGATTTCTTAGCTCCCTTCTTCCTTCTTTTTCCCTCTCAAACTTATAGAACACTTCAAGAACTATGAAGGTCTGGTCCCTCACCTCTCTTGCACGAAATTATGATGGGAATAAGAGGGTGTTTGGCTTGGTTTATATAGGCAAATGTTATGGGACAAGAGGGGGGACATAAAGTACAAAAAAAAGACTTTCTCTTCATTTTAATTAATGAGATGTGAGAAGGTTTGACTTGGTGCAATATTTGAGACCTATGAATCAGACATTGGGAATAGAAATACACCTAGGGGGCTGTTTGGGAGATGAAAACCTGACCCCACATCAATCAAGAAGTTTTGCATTGTTTTACGTGCCATTTTGTGCAAGAAAATATATTAAAAGTTAATTTGATGTATCTTTTTGGTGTCTTTTTCCATTGAGATCTATAATTTTAATATGTTTACAATAAATATAGTATTCTCATGTATTATCATAGTTTCCATAGCAATTAATTAAATAGATATAGTCTTTTTAGTCAAATTAAGCTATTTTGGCAATATATGACTTTTTGACTTATTTTGTTGTGTATGAACTTCAATAATAATTTATTTACTTTTGTTAACCTATAACACTATATTATTATATATATTACTTATTCAATAAGTATTGGATCATCATGAGGCTTAATTTAATACATTTATCATCATTTTAAGCTAAAAAGAAAGCAAAAAGTCACTTTTTGGTACTCTTCCCAAGGTGGTCAGCTACTAAGGGGGTTTTTTTGTTATTTTTAATGTTATTTTGTCATTTTCTACTTAATTGTACTTAAATCTTTAATTTAAGGTATCTATGTGTCAAAATTTAGATTTTTAGGACTTTTTGCTGTACTATGGGCAAAACGGTCATTTTACCCTACTTATGAGGAGTTTTTATTTCTAATATTATATTTTATGTTATTTACTTAATATAGAATGTTGGGAGACTCTCCGAGTGTGAGGATTTTGTTGCCCGAGTTTTTTACCTTTTTAGGATTTTCGGGCCGAACTTAATGTTTTCGAGTTGAGTTAGGGTTTTGAATCTTCTCAGTACTCTACGGCCTCATGGACTATCCATCACTAATACTAGGGTCTGAGCAATGTTGTTCCAAACGATCCCCATTAAACAAGTTTTGTCCTTGAAATTTTGCCCCGTACTTCATCGTATAGATGGTTAAGGATGATTTACTAACATTATCTCTTTTCGTTCTCCAAAATTGTGTTCTTATTTACATGAGTTGTTCTTTATTGAGGGTGTAGATAAGGCCGGGCCCATATATTTAGCACTTAGAGCAATGGTTATTTTGTCCCACTAACATCTTAAACTGATTACTTTCAAACCTTTAAGGACCATGTCACATAATCAACTAGCCCCAAAAAGTTTATATCGTTTATCAACACAATTACAAATTGGGCTAGAAAGCTTCTGAACACTCGATCCATCAGGTCCATAAACACAGTAGGTACATTCGTTAACTCGAAAGTCATCACCACAAATTCATAATGCTCGTAACAAGTCCTAAAGGTAATCTAGGGTATATTTGACTCCCGCACTTTCAATTTATGGTATCATGACCCTAGTCTATCATTGAGAACACGTTGACTCCAAAACACCACTTACATCGAGTACGACTTCCATAAGCGATCATATGTCTCTAAACTAGCCCACCACCGAAACTGATTTCAAACATTCTCCTCTTATGTCTGGAAGGACTGCTACTCAACTGAAAACCAATTCATTGCTATATTTAAACGTACATCGAAGACTACTTCCCGATCAATTAACGATTATTAATTCGAAATCACATCACCACTTTGCGTTGGACTATTCTAGCCTTACAACCATCAAGACTAATACCGCCACTTGAATCTAATGAGTCACTAGGGCTAAACATACCACACAGACTAAATGCTCCATAGGTGTATGCTTACCCATATGAATCCAATCACAACCGCGTCACATTTTTCCTTCACGTACGTACCATCCACCCTACAATCCTTTGACTGAACATCATTAACTCCTTATTATCACTCAATCCCTTTACACATTTTCTGCCACACAATCAAACTAGGAACAATTTTTTGCACTTTAATTATTCCATCTTACCCACATTCTACCAAGACGCTCGATACACTCAAGGCCATATACAAAAATCATACCCATGAATTCGTATAGTCTCACTTACGCTTCCACTCTTCTTATCCAAACACTTATTCCTCCCACGTACGCACACTAAGTTGCTACGCAACTCCACCAGAAACAACAGAATTATATCACTCTTTAACTTCTCATACATAGAGTTCACGCGTTTCCATAAGAAAATTCTTTCTCTACACCAGAAGCATCTACACACCAATCTAAATAAACTTTCTCTAACGGGTCACATCACAAAAGGTTTTCGAAAGCAACTTCCTTGCGACTCACATCGATACCACAATGAAAATCGAATACCACTCCATAAGAGTTACATAATCTAGATGCCAAATGAATACAAACTGATACTTTAAGAATCTACCATGTTAATAGCTTGGTTTGTCTAAAATGCACACTCCACCCTTCAAACAATCTTCAGCGTCAATGGGACTCACTATTTTCACAAACTCCTTGACACGTAAGTCCTAGAATTGCTTAACTAAAGAGTTACCGGTCTTTGAGGTAATCTTGATAATCCTAATGACGAAGTCTGTATTCATATGCTTCTATTTTCTCTCTTGTCTTTCCAAGGGTTGCTTTGTTCCTCTTGGCCTCTACCGTATGTTCTTGACGTGCTAGAACGTTGGGTTTGAATGTCTCTTCCAATAACTGGATCATTTTCTCAGGCGGTTGGTCATTCTAGGGTAAAACGAACATGATAAAAGGTATGGTTGTGGTAATTACCTAGTCATGTGATCCATTGTGACTTGGTGGTTAATTCTTCATCAGGCTCTAAACGTTCATTGTTGTGATCAATATTCTTCGTTCTTTGTTAGTGATGGAAATAATCCAGACTCTTAACACTTTGATGGAAAGGCCAGCGTGAATATCGATGTATATAGATGTACCTCCTTTGCTGGTGTACTAAGGTTATCGGAGTTCGAGGTTGTTTCTCATTTTTTACTTCCTTACTACTGGTATGAATCTTTTGCTTCCCGATTTATCGAATGGGTGGGTCAATTATGAACCAGTCTGGGGAAGTTTAAATTGTGCTATATGGTGGTGTCGCGAATCCTTTGGTGTGAAGCTATCTTTTCTAACTTTAGATTGCTGATGGCATAGTCTTATTTGTCGGGACCTTTGAAAAAAAAATATAGCTAGTTGAATAAGCACTTACTTAACCATTCTTGCAAATGGGAGTCTTAATCTCCAAAAATTTGCTAAACACAGACGCTAACAGATATTCTAAGTCGTGACATCAAGAAAAAATTTGCTTCACGCTTGAAGAGGTGTTAAGAGGTTTTCGTGCATCGTCTCAGTTTCCTGTGAAAGCGCCAAGGCCTAATGATGTAATATCCTGACGATCGTTCTTACTCATAGATCTATGGGGTAAGATTTTGAAGGTCGACAGTCAAAAACATGCGAGGGGTTAGAACGTATTAGGGTGGAACCCAAGCGGTTCAAAGATAGGTTAGGTGAGGTTAAATGGTCATGGTTAAGGCAATTACCATTGACACAAATTTAATGGTCATTTCGGATTCAAATGTAGGAGAAACGAGAGAAGGAGAGTGAACAATACTTTAAACAAGTGTCCCTGGAACTAGTCCAGTACAATTAGTTTATGATAAAAGAGATGTTTAAGCAAAAGGGGCAGCCAAACTAGATATTTGTCCTGAAGTTACGTCGGCCTAACGTACTTCAATTCAAGCATCCAAGTCTACTTCCCTGATAAAGATTTCAAGAGTGTACAAAGAATTTTCACAAAATCACTACAACATATTGTGTTTCAGAATCAAGAGGAATAAACGATGGAAGAAAATTTTATCAATGTGGAATGTTTGGAATGGGTACTTAACAAAGATTTGATATCGAGTTCAACACAAGAAGAGTTAATTTAAGGATGATGACTTGAATTAGAGGAGAATCAAATGCGAATACCAGTCATTATCGATGCATGAAAAATTTGAGGACAAGGATATCTTCTGGAATTGAATTTCTAGTAGGGTTATCAACAAGACTTGGGTGCATAAGGGTTACTGACTAACGACACTTGACAGTACCGTTGAGGACTGATGATATAAGAAGGAAGGACATACAAAAAAACTTCAAAAAGTTGACATCAGGGCTTGGGGTAAATGAGAAAAGGACTTATAAGGATGAAGTCGCGGGGTTCTAACGGTGTCTCTCGATGTGATATCAAAAACTTCTCCTAGTGCATACTCCTGTCTAACCCCCTTAAAATAAGATAACGCATTGTATGAATCTCTGATCTTCGATCTCGATGCCCTTACTCGTCTTTTAGGTGTAGATTTCTTGCTGCTTCAAATCCTTGTAACGTCCTAACATGACTTGCTATAAGACTCAACCGTAGAAGATTTTAGTTCTTACAATGTATAGATGATAATTATTAGTAATACAACACATCTTAAAGAGCATCTACGCGACAGAAGGTATGGTTTCCCATAACCGAAGGCATGAAGGTTCACTAAACCTGGGCTCTAATACCAACTGTGACGCCCCGTCCTTCGGGTACGTTGGGACATACATAATTATAAATAAGAGAATATTCTAGCCATTTATTCATATTTACATATGTCAGTTATTACATCATAAAGGAGTTCTAAATCGTTTAAAGTAATTAACTATTATAGTTTCACTAAGAAATTTCAAAAATTATACTAAGAACAAGAGAACTGAATATTAGAACAAAAACAGAGGTCTCGACCCCTCAGAATGCATCAGCGGGATCCACGTGCTCTTGGAACTTACCCTGTTCTTCAAACTCATCTTCTCTCTCTAGGATGACTTCCTCCAAGAACTTCTCCTCACCTGTGGCACGAATGCCTTGAGCCAAGGCCCAGAAGCAAAACGCTCTATCCTTCTAACTAATCTCATAGCATAAAATTCACCACAACACATACCATAAAACACTAGTACAGCTTATAGTCGAGGAGACAGACAAATTTTATGACAGGATAGCAGATAAGTCAATAAACATGTAATGCAGATGCCCAACCCAACATGCACCCAGATTATAACAGGAATTCCACGCCGGGAATCACCATAGTAGACTTTTACGGGTATTTGATCACCAAAGCCATCATCGCGCCTCGTTGCGAATAGTAAGCGCGCGCCTTGGATTCATGCCTTAGCTGTTTTACTTAATGGCAATGACGTGGGGTCCGCGCCATACTCCAGGCTAACAAATTCAATAATCAATCAATCAGTCATATCAAACATATATCAAGCGGTTTGTTCTACCTTAAGACTCATGATTCCTTCGCCGCTGTCAACCCAAAGTTTAAGAAATAATTAGGAAAATTCAAGAGACATTTCACATTATATCAAGTACCAAGATGAAGGATTTAGAACCGCCATAATTGGGCTCTTCTCCGAAGTTATCACCGCAGAGGGATTAGGTCCACTGAATTTGGCTCTTTTCGAAATTACCCTTCAACACATCGCGGCAGTGGGGTTTAAGTCCGCCATAATTGGGCTCTTCTATGAAATTACCACTGCAGTGGGAATGGGTCCGCTGAATTTGGTTCTCTTCGAAATTACCCAATGTGCCCATATCATAACTCAAGGAGCGACGGAATCAAAGAGACATCCAAACCAAAGTGCTAGCGATGAACCTATGGTGCCTAATAATCTCCATAAACCATTTTAAACACCGGGGATGCACCCGGGGTGTATAAGCCAAAATATTTTCAAAAATGGCAACCAGGGACGACCTAGACTTAGAATCAAGAAAGATAATCTCAATACAGTCCATCCCAACAACAGTTTGCATAGATGGACTCCAATATGCCAGGATGCAAGTGAAAATGCTCATAATGTGTACCATCGATCTCAAATGTAACAATTTATAGCATGGCATCAACTAGCATGGTAAGGTTCATGGTACAATTCGCAAAGTATAAGGTACAAGTATGCGAAGCAGAAGTTATAATTTTCAAGATATGATTCAACATGATAACATGAGTTCTAAATCATCATACTTTCACCTAGAAACACTAATCAACTAATTCAAACCAATAATCATATAGAACTTGGGTCTCACAACAAGGTACTCACACATACACTTAGCAACTTTTAAGGCAAAAAATTAAGTAATAAATTAAAAGAGCCAACAAAGTTTTGGGGTATCTAAACGTTAGAATCAAGTTGTGATTTTTATACACCATTTAGATAAAAATATTTTTTACAACTCTCATGTTTAACACCAAGGCCAAAGCCTAAGGCAAAAGTGTAAACAAAACATCATAAGCAAAAACAGTTCAGTACTTTTCTTAAGATTTTACTAAATGCATGCTTTTGTTGGTCTCGCTTTTGGGGTATCATATTAAGTCCAAATGAGCCCATTTTTGAGTATGTTCTATATAAAATGTCCCCTACAAGTTTCATGTTTAGAGTTAAGGGTAGTTATTTAGAACAAATTAGACGTTTTGGCCATTTTAGAAAATAGGTTATGTCTGCCGCCAAATCTCAGCAAAGCCGGTTTCGGACAGTGGGTTTGAAACGGTTTTGGAAAATCATCTCGAGTCTTTAAGGTCTAATTTTTTGGTCGAAAGTACTTTCATATGGTAGTTACAATGTTCATGCAGACCACTTTTGAACTAGGTAACTAAAAATAGGGGTTTTAAGCTACACAAAAATATGTGACAGAAGTGTCTCTTGAGGGCTGAAACTCAATAGAGACTTTACAAGGGATTTTGACCTATCAAAACTCAATATTTTGTACTAATTTTTGGGTGGGTAGATAGATATACATGTTATCTACAATTTTCATGTTTTGGTCAAAGTTCAAATCTTATTTTAAATTAGAGTTTCTAAGTCGGTAGTGTTAACTGGTCAAAAAATGACACACTTTGGTAAAATTGCAATATCTCGAGTTCTACTTATGAAAATGTGTTAAAACCAACTTTGGATAAAAGATAACACAAAAAGATAAATATGAACATAATGAACATGCTTAGATCAAGTTTCTACACTGAGTTATGGCATTTCAAAGTTCAGGACAGAAATATCTATGTTCTCAAAAATCAAGTCTCTTAGGGTCCAAGTCTTCTACTTATGTCATATCAAGTTTTTGGTCCATTTCTTTGGATGCTTGTGTTTTAAACTTTAATATTAAGGCTCCAGAACACTTAGAAGTCATCAAACTCAAAGATAACATACAACAACATCTCATATCACCCATAAACATAGCAGCCCCTATTTTGTTACTACGACGCCTTTTTGGTTTGATTTTGGTTCTTGATTTTTTTAAAGTGTTTAAAGGGATATGTTGGGGGATATTTTGAGAGATATTAGACACAAGATATAGAGGTTTTATTTACTTGCTTGAGGGCTCAAGGGATGGTGGTATGGAATGACTTAGTTTTAGGAAAACGCCTCTTGATTTCTTAGCTCCCTTCTTTCTTCTTTTTCTCCCTCAAACTTATAGAACACTTCAAGAACAATAAAGGTCTGGTACCTCACCTCTCTTGCACGAAATTATGAAAGGAAGAAGATGGTGTTTGGCTTGATTTATATAGACAAAGGCTAGGGGACAAGAGGGGGACATAAAGTACAAAAAAAGACTTTTTTTCGTTTTAATTAATGAGATGCGAGAAGATTTGACTTGGTGAAATATTTGACGCCTATAAATCAGATATTGGGAAGAGAAATACAGCTAGCGGCTATTTGGGGGACAAAAACCTGACCCCACATCAAGGGGTTTTGCATTGGTTTGCGTGCCCTTTTATGCAAAAAATGCATTAAAAGTTAATTTGATGTATCTTTTTGGTATCTTTTTCTACTGAGACCTATTATTTTAGTATGTTTATGATAAATATAGTATTTCCATGTATTATCATAGTTTCCATAGCAATTAATTAAATAGATATAGTCTTTTAAGTCAAATTAAGCTATTTTAGCAATATATGACTTTTTGACTTATTTTGTTGTGTATGAACTTCAATAATGATTTGTTTAATTTGTTAACCTATAACACTATATTATTATATATATTACTTGTTTAACAAGTATTGGATCATCAGACATCTTAATTTAATACATTTATCATCATTTTAAGCTAAAAGGAAAGCAAAAAGTCACTTTTTGGTACTCTTCCCAATGTGGTCGGCTACTAAGGAGTATTTTTGTTATTTTTAATGCTATTTTGTCCTTTTCTACTTAATTGTACTTAAATCTTTGATTTAGGATATCTTTGTGTCAAAATTTGAATTTTTAGAATTTTTTGCTGTACTAGGTACAAAACGGTAATTTTACCCTACTTATGAGGATTTTTGATTTCTAAAATTATATTTTATGTTATTTACTTAATATAGAATGTTGAGAGACTCTCCGAGTGTCAAGGTTTCGTTGCTTGAGGTTTGAACCTTTTCAGAGTTTCCGGGCCGGACTTAAAGTTTTCAAGTTGAGTTAGGGTTTCGCATCTTCTCCGTACTATATGGCCCCGTGGACTATCCATTACTAATACTAGGGTCCGAGCAGGGTCATTACATTAAGAGTGTAGTTACAGTTCTTTAGTGATATGAACTGTAATTTAGTGCTTTATAAAAATTACAGAAACTGCTGCAAAGTTTTCATAATTACAGAAACCACTGTAAGGTTTGCATATTTTTGAAAACCATTGGATGGGTATATAGGTTACACTAGTAGTTTATGTCATAATTACTCCACAGGTCCTTGTTGTAGCCCTATAAATAAGCGGGTAGGCTGAACCAAATTCAAAAGTTGTCTTTCAAGATTAAAGTTGTCCAGGTTCTGCCAGTACCAGTTCTCAAAAGATTGTAGCCCACACTACGTTTGAGAATCGCATCGGGAATATTGTAGACCGTCTGACCGGAGTTTCAACTCAAAAAATCAAAGTTCGTAGTTGAAGAATCAACCATAAGGTATTCATCTGAATTAACTGTGGTGGCACGGGTTTTATTTTTTATCGTTCGACATCAAAAAGTTTTCATGTGGAGCCTATTTCGGTGATTGCCCATCCAGTTTTATTTTTAAAAAAAATTATTTACAAATCAATGATCTTTGCAGTTTTCCTCCAACATCGAATACACCAAGATGTCATCTATGAAAACCATTACAAATTGGTCGAGGTAGAGTTGAAAAAACTTGTTCATTGGACTCATAAAAACTCTGGGACATTGGTCAAACCAAAGGGCATAACTACGAATGTGTAATGTTCACATCGTGTTCTAAAGGCAGCCTTTAGGATATCTTCCTTCTTAACTTGAAGCTGATGATATCCTTAGCAAAGATCAATCTTTGAGAAATAGGTTGACATTTGAAGCTGGTCAAAGAGATCGTTTATATGGGGTAAATGGGGTATCGATTCTTGATTGTTTCTTTGTTCAGCTAACAATAGTCGATACAAAGGCGTAAGGTTCCATCCTTCTTCCTAGCGAACAACGCTAGTGCTCCCCATAGCGATGTACTTGGGCTGATAAAACATTTACTGAGCAACTCTTGAAATTGGTCATTTAACTCCTTTAGCTTGGCGGGAACCATCCGGTGCGCTGCGATTAAAATCAGTGCGGTTCCAGGTTGAAGCTCTATTGAAAACTCAATCTCACAATGTGAGGGAAATCTGGGTAGTCCTTCTGGGAACATATCTTCATACTTGCACACGACTCGCGATAACTTGGGGGTTGATAAGGTGTTCGTACTAGCAAGCAGACATGTTAACCTTCCCATGAAGTTACTTGACCCACACATCATTGTACTACTCAGAGTTAGGGTTCAACGTCGTTCTCCTTGAACCCGTATAGTAGTTCCAACTTGTGCTTATCCCCATATCTTCTTCTGTTGACAATCGATGATACTGTGATGTCCAGAGAGCCAGTCCATTCCAAGGATCACATCGTATCCGTTAAAATCCTTAACTCGTAGGTAGCACGTTATAAGGGTATTGGTTACTCGCAACATGCATTTTCTATAGACGGAGTTTACCCGTACTTGACTTCCTAAGGGTATGGCGACACTTAGGCTCTGAACTAATTCTTCGGGTTTGAAGAGCAAAGACTTCATATAGGCTAAAGATATAAAGGAATGGGATGCTCCTGAATCAAATAGAAATTTCACTAAGGTATTAAATAACACAAACATACCTTGTATAACCTGGGTGTCCTCTACCTCTACCTCTTCCTCTTGTAGAGCAAAAACATGTCCTCTCATCATTCGATTTCCATTGCTATTCTTGGTGTTCTCGGTCCTCATTCCATTGCCCGAACCTCCCTCTGGCCTTTGATTCTTGTTGAGCGGCGGCCTTTCCCTTCCATTCTGTTGGTTAGTTGCTGGCCTGGTGACCTGAACTGGCTACGGGTACCTAAGCGATTGGTTATGGGGTTGCCTCTACTATTGGGATTGGTTGCTCAATTTCCTTTGCGCGAGGCGTGGACACTCAAACTTCTTATGTCCTGGCTGAGGACATTCAAAGTTGACTACAAATATTGTAGAGGAATCCCTTAGTCACCATTGTCTATTCTCCTGGTGGTACGGCTTTTTGGGAACAAACATTCAATTGCTCTTTACAGGCCCCTCGGAGCTGATGTTTCCCTGTTTCTGGTTCCAAATCCTCCTTGGATCAGCTAGATCAATTTCAACGAGCAAAGCGGCTCATACTACTAGATTGTAGGTTAAGAGCTATAAGCAAATCACTTTAGCTCGGATAGATAGTTCTAGACCCCACTTAACTTTTTGTGCCTTTGATACCTCGTTTGGTACAAAGTTACAGAGAAATGGCTTAGCTCCTCGAAGTGATTAACGTACTGAATCACTGTCATTGATCCATATTTAAGCTCCAGAAACTCACAGATTTGCCCTTAACGAAAGGGGCTAGGAAATAATTCTCTAAAAATAGGCCTTCAAACTGGTCCCATGTTAGAGTTACTATATAGGAGCGTGTTGTTGATTATGGACCACCAATGATCATCCTCTCCTTCCAACAGATGTGCTGATAAGGCTACTCGATTTACCTCGACTTGAACTCCCAGAGAGATGAATAACTTTTTAACAGCCCTCAACCATTCTTCTGCCTCTCTTAGTTCTGCACCTCCTCTAAACGTCGGGGATCGCTGCCTGCCCAATTTTGATAAAAATCGTGCCCAGTCATGTACATGTGGGCAGTTGATACTAGCGGCCAGTTCTCGCAAAACTTGAGCTAGTCTTGGTGCTTCGTTGTCTATAAGCCCATTAGCTTGCCGGTTGTTCGGTCATCTACTGGCCATCCTAGAATAAAGACAAGGAGAAGACTGTTCTGGTTTTAAGGGTTATTTCAGTTCTTGATTATTTCTTATGTTTTGTGATCTTGTGGAGTTAATTTAAGGTTTGTAAAACTACTTATAGAGATTTCAATAATAAACACTTGCATTTCATTCCAACACGTAACTTGTATAAGGTTTTCAAAGAGTTCACGTAACATGCAAACAACCTTCAAATAAAAAAAAAGTACAACGCCTAGCATACTAAAGCCTAAACAAAAAAATGTGGATAGAAGTAGCGAATGATAGCCACGCGTTCCCAAGTCGCTTCGTATATGTTGTTGCAACACCACCCCACCTCGACATGCCAGGTGTTGGCTAGTCCCATTCGCATTCTATTGGTTATCACTACTAGAATTTCATGGTACATCTCTAATTCATCGAAATTGATGGCCGGGTCATATGGATCAATAATTCCCCTCTCGTCCTTTGACCTTTGGGGTTGCATCAACTTCACAATTAGCATATCTCTGAGTCATACCTAAAATCTAGGGGAAAGTCTAGGTGATAAAGTGTTCTACTACACTTCTCAATTACTCGTATCGGTCCCATGAAGCAAGGAAAGGTCTCTAATTTCCTCTAGGTATACATCTTTTCTGGACAAGCTTTGGCATATACCCACCCTTCCACGTGGTAGCCCTGGTAGTCTTGGCGGCCATAGTAGATAGCAGCGTCAACGGCCTCGTCCTCGTCAGATTCACGTGGAGGTGCCTCAAGCTGGTCATAGGGGAAAGCAATTACCCTTCTTCTTCATCATCCTCATCCTCCTACTCATCCTCGTCCCCACCCTCGTCATCGACCTCGTAATTGGCCTCATCTGGTTCTTCGTCTGTGCCTGCTTCCTCAGCCCCTTCTTCTTCGTCGATCTACCACTCCTCCGAAAAAATCCATGCCAAGGGAACAGCATCGATTGGGTCTTATTCTTCCACATGCACTTCTTCTGGGTCTTCCTCTGGGTCTGAATCTTCTGGGTCAGGTGCTTGCCACGATTCTCCAGTTGACTCAGGGTTGGATTCCATCCTAATAGAAAAAAGATCCGAGGGAGAAACTTAAGGTACGAATTTTAAGATGTTAGAATTAAATAATAAATTAATAATATAGACACTCTACAGAGCTTTTACGCTGCAGAATTTGTAGTCTCACACAACCCAAGACCTGAAGATTCACTAAACCTAGACTCCGATACCAACTATGACTCCCCATCATATGGGCATGTCAAAACATGCATAAGTATAAATAAGAAAAATATTCTAACCATTCATTCATATTTACTTATCATAAATATTACATCCTAAGAGCTCCGAACAGTTCAAAAGTATAAGCGTTTACAGTTTGAACATAGGTTTACAAAATTTCAAAGAGGTGCCACGAAATTGAACAAAATGAACAAAAAGGAGAAGACTTGAATCTTCAACAAGCATCATCAGGGTCCCCTTGCTCCTGGAACTCACCATGGTATTCGTCGTCTTCTTCTTCTTCTTCTTCAGGGATTTCTTTTTAAATGTTTCTTTTGCCTCACTTGTGGCATGAATGCCATGAGTCAAAACCCAGTAGAAAATACTCTAAACCTTTTAACAAATCCCACGGCACAAAATATTTCACAACGTAGATCATTAAACACTTAGTACATTTTAATGTCAATGAGATAAACAAATTTGACAATTATAGCATGACAAGCAGATATAAGAACAAACATGCAAGTAGATGATGCCTTGGATGCAATGCAAATGCCCAACCCAATAAACACCCAGAATCATAACATGGATTCTGCGCCGGGAATTTTCAAAGTAGACTTTATGGGTTGATCACCAAACCTATCCTCGGCCTCGTTGCGAATAGTAAATCCATCGTCATGCTTCATGCCACGGTGTTTTACTGTAAAATGGCAACGGTGTGTGGGCAAGCCATTAACATCCTTATCCTCCGGCCAGCAAAATAATAATCATGCGCAAATCAGTAATCCCACCTTACGGGCCGAGATGCTCGGTTAATGTTAACCTAATGTCTAAGTTACCACAGACAGGATGCTAACGATGAACCTGTGGTGCCTAACCAATTCCATGAAAAACAATCTCTCAAAACATTTACAAAATCAACAACTAGGGACGCTCAAGACTTAGGACCGAAAAATAGATCAACTCTAACATATCCCAACCCACAACGGTTTATACAAAATGGACTTCGATATGCCAAGATGCAAGTGTGATAATGCCCATGATGTACAATATGCACCTCAAGTACAACTATCAATAGCATGACTTTCAACTAGGCATAGCGCAAGGTACAACTCGCTAAAGCACTAAGTACAAACAAATGAAGCACAAATTACTACTCCTAAGACGTGGTTCAAAATTGATTGCATCTGTCCTATTCATCTTGTATTTATTCTAAAATATTAATCATTCATTTCAAATAAATTAAGACATAGACCTCAAGTCTCACAACAAGGAATACTCAACCACACACTTAACAATTTTAAATGCCAACTTTCAAGTGTTAATTTAAAACGGACAGCAGGGTTTTGGGGTGTCTAGACTTGGAATTAGATTCTGGTTTCTGGCCACCAGTTAGACAAAAATATTTTTTACAACTTTTATATTTAACGCTAAGGTCAAATCCTAAGATACGTAGGTGAATAATTATATTTAAGTGAAAATAGTTTAACATTTTACATAAAAAAAAAAGTACAGAAAAAGTGCCTCAATTGGTCTCGATTTTCAGGTAGCACATCAAATCCTACAGGTTTGTATTTTAGATATGTTCTAGTTTAATATATTCCATACAAGTCTCATGAATAGTTGTATTGGTAGCTATTTGAAATAAATTAGAGATATAAGCCATTTTGTAAAATAGGTTCTGTTAGCTATAAAACACATAACACAATCTGTCTACAATATAGGATTTTTTAATAGTTTGATGGATTACTCGGGGTATCTAGGTTTGATTTTTGGACAGTAAATAGTTCAATATGTTACCTATAGTTTTTATGAAAACCACGTTTGGATTAGATCGCTAAAAATATGAATTTTTGGCTATACACAAATATGTGACAGAGGGCTCGTTACTTATAGATCGACAATAGTTACTTTAAGATGTGTTTTGACCTATCAAATCTCCATATTGCGGGCTAGTGTTTGGTGGACAGTAAGATATACATGTTATCTACAACTTTCATATTTTAACCTAAGCTCAGATTGCGTTCTAAAGGAGGGTTTTAGGTCTGCAATACTGACTAGTTAGAAACTGACACACTTTAGCAAAAATATTATATCTCGAGTTTTACTCTTTCAAATCAGTTCAAACTAGTTTTGTACGAAAGATAACATCAAAACCTAGGTCTGGATATAAATAATACACTTATATTATTTCTCTATAGTTAGTTATGATATTTCAAAATTTGATGCATAAAGTTAAAAATGCTCAAAAATTCGGCCTACATGAGTTTTAGCCTCTTAGCTCATGGTATGTCAACATATGGTCCTTATTCTTTGCATGCATGTATTTTATACTCAAATATCATAGTTCCAGAACTTATAAAAGTTACACATCTCATGAATACTAACATGCAAATGCATTTCTTACCATAAAATTATGAATAGTCCTAGTTTTCTCATTACAACGCCTTTTTAATCTATTTTTTGTTACTTGATCTTAAATGTGTTTAAAGACATGAGTTGAGGGAGATATTTGTGTGAGATTAATAGAGAGTTTTAGAGGTTTACTTGCTTGTTTGAGGACCTAATGAATGGAAAATGGCCTAGGGACTTGGCTTTATGAACCTTAGTCTCCAAAGACCTTTATTTTTTGGGCCCTTCTTCTTTTTCTTCTTATTTCTTCTCTCAAGCTTGTAGAGCTCCTCAAGAAAACTCAAGATTTTGTTCTCTCCCTCTCTTGGCCAAATGGTACATAGGAAAATGGAGGTGTTTGGCTTTTTATATATAGGCAAAATGGGTGGTGGGTTTAATAATGAAGGTGTAAGTCTTCTTTTTCAATAGTTTAATCCATGATTAGTTGCATGGGGTGCCAAGGTCACATTAGGGACTTAGATATTCAAATTTGGCTGCTATGAAATTTGGCTAAGTCAGTTTGGGGAACAAAAATTCAGACTTTGCATTAATTTAGGGTTCAAATTAGGTATTGTACCATATTGTGCAAGAAAATGCTTTAAAAATTAATTTGGTATATCTTTTTGGTATCCCTACCTACAAAAATATGTTTTTTTAGTAATTTTATGATTAATTTAGTATTTTCATGAATTATTAAAAATTTTATAGCAATTGATTAAGTAGGTATAGACTTTTAAGTTAAATGAAGCTAGTTTGACAACATGTGATTTTTTGACTTCTTTTAGTGTGCAAGACTTGAATAATGATTTATTTAATTTTGTTGGCTTATATTATTATATTATTACGTATATTACTTATTTAGATAATCTTGGGTCATAATAATGCTTAATTTGTACAAATTGTTTTCATTTTTAAGCTTAAAAATATAAAAGCCACTTTTTGAACACAAACTCTAATATGGCCGGCCACTAGGGGCATTTTTGTTATTTTTAATGTTATTTTATCTTTTTTTACTTAACTGTATTTAAATATTTGATTTAGGATGTCCATGTGTCAAAATTTAAATTTTTAAAATTTTTTGTTGTACTAGGGGCAAAACGGTCATTTTACCCTAATTATGAAAAAATTTTAATTTTTAATTTATTATTTTATGTTGTTTACTTAATTTAGGATGTTTGGAGTCTTTCTTGGGTATTAGGGTTTTTCCTCTTGAGTATTAGATATTTTAAGAATTTTTGGATCGAATTAAGATTTCGGGTTGAGTTAAGGGTTTTAATCTTCTAATGACCTAAAACCTTGTCGGCTAATCATCGCTAATACTAAGGTTTGAGCCAAATAGAAATAGTGAGAGAGAGAGAGAGAGAAAGAGAAGGAATGGCGGAAGCTTGCTTAAGAAGCTTGGGCACAAGGCCCCAAGCCACTACCCATGCATCCCCAAAGCCTTTTCACGCATCTATGATATATTTTTAACCCAAATACATGCGTTGATAAATTGAAATTAATATTTTTAAATTAATATTAATTCAAAATTATTTTCTCAAAATTATTGAATTTTAGAATTATTCCTGAATTAAAATTTTATGGGTCTCCACGCACAATAGTGGATTTATCCAAAATTCAAACAAGAGTTATCGGGCCCACTAACCACTACTTATATGATAATTCATATATGTCAAGTAGTTTATAATCAATCCAAGTCAATTAATAAATATATCATTTTATTTATTATAAAAAAATCGGGTCTCATAGTGGTTTTTGCCTTTTCTAATTGGATGCTCAGGACCATGGAATTAGTGGTTTATTTATAGGTGGAATTTTCCTTCATGCCTAAGTGTTTTAAGTATGAGGTGGAGTTCTGCAAGGAGTCGACTATTCCTGACGCTGGAGGTGTGCCAAGCAGGAGGTGCCATTCCCATCCTGAATTCGATTATTTTGGGTGATATGCTACATCATGAAATTTTATTGTAAATATTTTATTTTTGAAAAAATCTCAACAATTCATCATAAGTTTTTAATATTATTTCACGAGTTATCGCAAAGATGAAATTGCTGAGAAAAATTTCAAACTACCAAAAGTGGCTTTATATTTTGATTAAATTATCGATAGTTTAGTAAAATTATAGAACTACGTTTCTACCTATAATTAATTATTCGTTTGTTATAAATTTTATTATGAATTTTTTGTATTATTTCATTTATTTATTTATTTAAACTATTATTTTATTTTCTTGTTTGTTTACCGAATATTACATTCTCTCCACCTTAGGAAGTTTGGTCCTCTGAACTTTATTTGAGTCAAGTCAGAAACTTCGAACCTTAGGTGAATAACTCCGGGTTTCGGTATCACATATCGACATCTTTTTCCCGTGTAGCTTCTCCACGAAAATGATTCTTCCATGACAGTTTGACTAGCAGAATAGTCTAACTATGAAGTCGTTTCTCCCGTCGACCCTTAATTCGCATTGGTCATTCTTCATAACTCAAGTTCTTGACTTACTTCCTCTGGTGGTTGCGTATGAATATGTGAAGCATTAATAACGTACTTTCTCAACATTGACACATGAAATATGTCATAAATTTGAGCAAGTTCGGGTGTTTATGCTAATCGATATGCTACTAGCCCAACTTTTTTTAGTATTTTGAATGGTCCGATGTAACGGGGGCTTAGCTTCCCTTTTTGTCCAAAATGGAGAACACCTTTTATAGAAGTTACCTTTAGAAATACTCTATCTCCTACTTGGAACTGTAGTTCCCTTCGATTTTGGTTAGCATAACGATTTTGTTTGTCTTGCGCGATTTTTGGACATTCTCGAACTTGACGAACCATTTCTATTGTTTCTTGTACGTGTTCAGGTCTCGTGAGGTGATTCTCTCCCATTTCTTTCAAACAAACTAGAGTTCTTCATGGCCATCCGTAAAGTGCTTCAAAAGATGACATTCTAATACTAGTTTGAAAGTTGTTGTTATACGCGAACTCGATTAGCGATATATGTTCTTCCTAGCGTCCTTAGAAATCCATAGAGCACACACAAAGCATATATTCCATCATCTGTATAGTCCATTCTGATTGTCCATCCGTTTATGGGTGAAAGGTCGTACTGAGGTGTAAGCTAGTACCCTAGTTTTCTGAAAGCTATTCCAAAAGTGAGAGACAAATCTTGGGTCCCAACCCGAAATTATGGTTACTAGAACTCCGTGTAAACGTACGATCTCTCGAATATAGAGTCTAGACAGCTAATCTCTTGTATATGTGTTTCTCACCGGTAGAAAATGTGTTGTCATTGTAAGTCAATCATCGATGACCCATACTACATTACTGCCCTTAGATGTCCAAGGTAATATGTTCACAAAATCCATAGTAAGGTGTTTCCATCTCCATTTTAAAATTGGTAGAGGGTGTAAGAGGCCAGCAGGTTTTCGTTGTTCGACTTTGATTTGCTGATATTGTAGACATTTGCTTACGTAATCTGCTACCTCTTTCTTCATTCCCATTCACTAAAATATTCTCTGCAGATCTTAGTACATTTCCATTAATCCATGGTAGATCACAAATTTTGACTTATGGCTCTCATTCTTGATTCCTAGTTTCACCTCCATTACGTTAGGAACACATACTCAATCTTGAAATTTCAACCTGTCAACATCGATTGAAAATTTTGTGTCTACGGTTGCCTTCACTCATTCCTAGATTGCTTTTAGCTTTAGATCTTCTCTTTGTTAATGTTTCACCTCTTCCATAATTATTTATTTAGTGACGATCGCATCACAAAAAGATTTATATTCTCTAATTGTTGCTTCGAGTTCTAGTGGTTCCATTTCTTCTAATAGTTGGGGCTATTTGGTGAGAAGATTATTTAGGGTCCCCGTTGCTTTTTGGCTCAAAGCATCAACTACAATGTTTGCTCTCCCAAGGTGATATTTGATCTCGATATTGTAATCTTTCATTAGTTCTAACTAGCATCTTTGTCTCAAATTCAAATCATTTTGCTTAAAGATATACTTCAGACTTTTATAATCAGTATATACCTCACAAGATACTCCGTATAGGTAGTATCGCCAAATTTTTAGGGCAAAGATAATGGCTGCCAGTTTGAGATTGTGAGTCGAGTAGTTCCTTGTGTGTGGTTTTAGTTTTCATGAGGCATAAGCGATGACTTTTCCATGCTGCATGAGTACACATCACAATCCTTGCCTTAACACATCGCTGTAGATGGCAAATTTTTTTGTTTGTTCGGGTAAAGCGAGGACGGGTGCTATTGTTAGTCGTTACTTTAGTTCTTGAAAACTTTGCTCTCTCCTTTCGTTCTATATGAAGAGTTCACCTTTTCGGGTCATTTTTGTTAATGAAATAGCGATCTTTGAAAGTCATGCATGAAGTAATGATATTACCCTGCGAGGCTTAAGAAACTTCCTACCTCGGTTACTGTGGTAGGTGTTGGCCATTTCATAATTGCTTCTATCTTTTGTGGGTCAACTGATATGCCTTCACTTCCAATTACGCGCGCTAAGAACACCGCATCTTTTAGCCAGAACTCGCACTTCTTCAACTTAGCATAAAGCTTATGATTCTTTAGGATTTGTAACACTTTTCTTAAATGCTTTGTATGCTCTTCCTCACTCTTGGAGTAAATTAAGATGTCATCGATGAATACAATTACAAGCTCATCCTAGAATTCTTTGAAAACTCTATTTATGAGGTTCATAAAGGCAGTTGACGCATTCATTGCTCCAAAAGGCATGGCTAAGAATTCGTAGCGTCTGTACCTCGTCCAAAAAGATGTTTTCTTGATATCGTTGTTCTTCACCTTTAATTGATGATATCCTGATCGAAAGTCAATCTTTGAGAAAACACGCTCTCTTTGTAACTGATTAAACAAATCGTCGATCCAAGGTAAAGGATACCTATTTTTTATTGTGACTTTATTTAGCTCCCAAATGTGATATACTTGGTTAATGAAATCTTTTTCTAGCAGCTCTTGTAACTGAACTTTTAGTTCCTTTAATTCAGTAGGGTGCATATGATATGGAGTCTTTGAAATAAGTTGAGTTCTAGGCATGATTTCTATAGAAAATCTAGTCTCCCTATCTGTCGGCATTTTAGGTAATTCTTCTAGAAAAAAATTTGGGAACTCATAGATTACGGGGATCTCTGTTAAACTCAGGTTTTTGGATATAATTTTTATCGCACAACAAAGCTATCCCCGATAACCCTTCTTAAGGAGTCTTTGGGCTTGGGTTACTAATATTAAGCGCGAAGGTGAAAAAACTCTGTCTCCTCTAAAACAAAACTCATTTCATTGAGGAATATGAAAATTGACGGATTCGAAGCACAATTGATGGTGGCATGGTTAGAAACAAGTCAATCCATACCGAGGATAACATCAAAACATCCCATGTCGATCGAAATTAAGTCGGCCAATAAACAAACATTGGATAAGGATATAACGCAATTCCTATACACTGTGGAATACACTATTCCTTTACTAATTAGTTGTAATTGTTAAGGTTGGATACTAAAATCCATGATTTTGGATTTTAATATTTAATTTTATTTTTTAATAAAAATAATTCTTTTGTTTTATAAGAATTTTAATAAGCAATGTTTGTATTTTATTATTTATTTAATATTGTGCGTAGGTGTCTCTTATTTTACATAGTATTTATTAAGATTGTATACTAAAAATCATGAATTTTATTTAATTTTAATATTTAATTTTATTTTAATAAAATTATTTTTTTCATTTTATGAGAATCTTAATTAGTAATGAATGAAATTTTATTTTTTTAATGTTATGCATAGATATCATTTATTATGTACAGTATTTAATCTGGTGTGTAGTGTACGGCTTGCACACAGAAGATCAGATTATAAGTTCTTTTATAGATTCTTGCATAATATAAGTTGTTGTTCACAGTTTAGATGAAATTGAACAAATCATCGGTACGATTGTAGTACAGAGTTTTAGTATGCATGTCTTGATTACGGGAAACAGATAATAGTATCGTCTATTGTTCCAACTCGCTGTGCTAGTACACTTTATGTGTATTGAACAGAACCACCTTGGGATAATTAATTTTGTACTCATTTTATAAATTAATTTACACCTCAAGGTTATTATGAGTACTTATGCTCTTAATTTCAAAATAATTATTATTTAGGTATATTTAATATTCGTTATTTTGATTTATTATGGGGTACGTTTTTTTATGGGTCTATAGTTCTGATGAGTTGGATAGCGATATTAATTATATGGTGAATATTAATTATTGATAAAATTCACGTTCTAATTGTTTAGGATTTGCGATACCCCCTTAAGGAAACTTATAAGTTTTGATTAGGCCAAACCCTACAGGTGGATTTAATTATCCGACAATCAAATAAGTTAAGCGAAAGGGTTTAAGTAATTTTAAATATGCTAATTAAATTAAATTATCAGTACTTAAATTTAATTGGTGGGTATTGAAAAAATTAACGTACGAAGATAAGTTAAGCATTTAATAACAGGAACTCAATGCAAATTGGTCTTGAGATTATAGCTAAGAGAGTAGTATGGACAGTAATTTAGTATTTTATAAAAATTGCATAAACTGCTGCAAAGTTTTATAATTACAAAAATCGCTAAGAGGCTTGCATACTTACAGAAATCGCTTGTAGGTATCTGAATCACACTAGAAGTCAATATCATAATTACTCCACAGGTCCTTACTGTAACCTTATAAATTATGTGGGTAGACCGAACCAAATTTATAAGTTATCTTCCAAAACTAAAGTTGTTCAGGTTTTGCCGGTACTAATTCTCGAAGAATCATAACCCACACTACTTTTGAAAATCGCATTGGGAATACAGTAGAAGATCTGTTTGGAGCTTCAACTCGGAGAATCAAAGTTCGTAGTTTGAGAATCGACCAAAAAGGTAATCATCTAAATAAACTGTAGTGGCACGGATTTTATTTTTGAACATTTAACATTAAAAAAATTTTATCTGGAGCCTGTTTCGGCGATTGCCCGTCCAATTTTATTTTTTCAAAAAAGCATTTACAAATCAATGATCTTAACAGTTTGCCTCCAATAGTATTTAATCTGGTGTGTAGAGTTCGACTTACACACAGAAGACCAGATTATCAATTTTTGTATAATATAAGTTTTGGTTCAGAGTTTAGATGGAATTGAACACACTATCGGTATGGATATAGCATAATATTTTAGTAGATTTGTCTTGATTATGGAAAATGATAATTATTTCGACAATTGTTCTCACTCATTGCATTAGTACACTTTGTGTGTATTGAACATGACAAAGTTGAGATAATTAATTTTGTACTGACTTTATAAATTAATTGACACTTAATGTTATTATGATTGCTTATACTCTTAATTTCAAAATTATTATTATTTACTTATATTTAATATTTGTTGTTTTGATTCATTAGAGGCACCATCTTGTATGAGTCTATAATCCCGGTAAGTTGGATAACGTTATTAATTATATGATGAATATTAATTATTGATGAAATTCACATTTTGAAAAATAGAGATTGATAATATTCCCGTAAAAAAGTTTATAAGTTTTGACTGAACCAAACCCTATAGGTGAATTTTATAATCTGTCAGTCAAATAAGTTAAGCGGAAGGGTTTAAAAAAATTTTTAAAAAAAAATAAATATAATTGTCAGTAATTTTATTTAATCTGTGTGCGAAGGTGCATGGCCAAGTGATAGCGGCAACAGTGTTTCAATGGGACTGTTATCTGTAATTTTCGAACATTACAAGATTTTTGGCAGGTTGTAAAGTTCTAACAGAATTAGAAGACTAAAATTTTAATTATGAAAAGATTGTAGATTTTTTAAATAGTTATAGATTGACCATAAAAATTGAGATTTAATATATTTATTTATTTATTTATTTATTTAAATTCGAGAATTCTTTTATTTCGATTTTATTCATTCAGTTCTGTTTTAATTAATTCTGGTTAATTTGAGATTAATTTTTTTAACAATAAAATAAAATAAAATCTTCTTTATTTAAAATTAATTCTTTTTAAAGAAAAATTTAGAATTTTATTTTGTTCCATTAAAGCACGTTTAAGGTGATTTTTTTTTTAAATTTGATATATTGAAAAAACATGACGGTTAATTTCGAATTTTTTGAATTAATTAAAAGAATTTTAATTTTAATAATTTTTTTTCAAAATATTTCAAAAATAAAATAAAATAAAATTCTTGGTTGTTATTTAAAATTATTTTTTTAAGTAAATAAAATTTAAAATTTTTATTTATTACACATAAAAACACATAAAGATAGTTTAAAAATCAAAATCTTTTGTAACGTGTGATTTTTCAAAAATTATAAATTTATTTTAATTAAACATATTTTATAACTCTAAAAAATATTTTAAAAATTAAGTGGGTGAAGGAATTTATTCACGGATATATCTTGTGGTCTCTATTATTAGTTCATAAGTGATATAATTAATTTTGTGTGTTGGCATTAGAGCCTTCCTCCCCGTCGAACGGAATTAATTATGGAATCACCGGTATGAACTTGCTTTGAGGATAATTCTGGATAATTACTAGTATGAATCACTTCTCTATCTGAATGGTTTATTGTGAAGCGATCAATTCGAGATTAAGTAATGGTTTACACTTAACTGTAAATAATAGTATCATCTCCATCTGTGTCACTACTATTATTTATAGAACCGAAACAACGTCAGCTATTTAATTTTACTTAACAAGGTCTATTACCTAAATAGTAAAATTAATAGAAATTTGCATGTCTTGACAAATGATGAATAGTAGACGTAATTTCAATCGAGGTATGCTATTCACGGTGTATCAGACAGTTGGTGAATTTTTTATTTAAAATGGTGGAGGAAACTGATTTTAAAATAAAATTTAAAATTTTACTCATCATAATTAATAATTTTTAATTATGCGATTCTTAGGATTAAAATAATTTTTAATCCACTCGCAACTATACTCAAAGAAAACAAATTTACGGGTCCTAATTATGTTGACTGAAAAAGGAATTTGGATATTATTTTAACTGCCGAAAGTATTTTTAGGAAACCAAAAAATGTGTTTGTTTCTGAAAAAAGTTTTTTCTCTGAGCCAAAAGGCAAGAAGAAGAAAAATGTTTAGAAACAAGATGGCATGATTTCAAAGTTAGTTAGTGAGTCATGGATTTGTGTGAAAAAGTCGAAAAATAGATGCTTTCACTGCAACCAGACATGGCATGGAAAAAAGGTAATGTCTAGTTTATCTTGGTAAGCAGAACAACAAAGGTAATTTGTGTTCACTAGTTATGAAAATATATTTAGCGGTGTTTTTTACCGGTACCAGGGCACGATCAAGAACATTGGCATAATTGGGTAATCGTAGGGGTCGTGTCATCTTCTTAATCTCTAATTTTAATCCATCTTCAAATTTACGAGCCTTTATATGTTCGGTGTAGATCATGTGTGGGGCATATTCAGCTAGATTCGTAAATTATGCCTCATATTCAGAAACAATCATTCATGTTCTTTGTTTAAAGTTTTGGAACTCGGTACACTTCGCATCCCTTGAAGATTGAGGAAAATACTTTTCATGGAAATAGATTAAAAATTGTCCCCATCCCATCTGTGGTTCACCCTGCTTTTTCAAGTTCCACCACCTTTACGCTTCGCCCTCCATTTGATAAGTTGGCAGGGATACCTTCGATGTCTCGTTACATGTTACTATTTCAAATATCTTTTCCATTGCAACTATCCATGCATTTGCTTTGATTGGATCCAAACCTCTCTTATATGATGGTGGCTTCATTTTGAGAAACTCCCAAATGTTTGGGCCTTCTTTGGGGTTTTAGGGTGCTTGTAGGTTTTGAACTAGTTCTCAGGGTTCAGCAAAAGGTGGGTTAATTTGAACAAAAGTACCTTACCTAGGGAGCAATGGAAACTGTTGTTGTTATCGGAGTTGTTAGTGGGACTGAGCTAACCCATGGATCATTTGTTGCATTTCTTCCATTTAGGCATCCACACGAGTTATTACTTCATTTAGTTTTTCATTGCTGGCTACTCTACGAGTGTTCACCATTGTTTGTAAATCTATTATCAGGGTAATAAACAACTTTAGCATTACGTTCACAATATATTATAAACATCACATTTCCACTTACACACGTAAGGATAACACCTTAGATTTCATAGACTAAAGATAATTTTAAACAAAACAGTTTAGTACAGAATTTCATTTATTCACGTTTTCAAGGTACATAGACATATAACATAATATCAAAACTAGCTAAAGGGCTCCAAGACACTCAAAACATCAAAATTAGCTAAAAATACTCCAAGAAACATAATGAAACATCAAAACTAGTTAAAGGACTCCAAGGCACTACCGAACCCCACTCATGATTCCTTCTTTTAGTCATTGCTCGGTTCATTTACCAAAGATTCAGATATGAGGATGGACATTGCATCCCAGTCATCTGGTTCTAAAGGGTCGTTATCTAAGTCAGATTCTATTATTATAGGGGCATGGGCCTGGCCTAGCTCGTTTGGGTCAATAACTAGTGTATTTGCGAGTGCGGTCATTGGAATCAGCTTGGGATTTGGTTCAAGATCAGGTGGAAGCCAACGTGTCCCGTCTCCATTTGCTGTGGATCGATCTAATAACATCTAGTAGTGGCCTAAGTCGTCCATTTTCATTGTCCCCTTTTTGTACATATGCATTTTTTCCCAAGACAGTGTCGCACTACAACTCTCTTAATTGGTTCCAAATAGAAAGGTTTCTCGTCTTCACTTTAACAATCTCTTGATATAAGTATTTATTAGAGCTATCCTCTATAAAGAATGTGTACATCTCCATGTCTAAGGGCTGGGTTCGCACGGGCTCCCAAGACAGTGCGACTGGTGGGGTGGTCAGACAGTATCCTCCAAATGTATCCATGCTGTCGACAGGCTCCATTTCCTATAGTATACAAGAGATATTCTTGTTATTACTGATCTACCCGTCCTAAGGCATATAAAGAACAAGGCATATTAAGGACAACACATAATGTAGTGTGGAGTGTTCTAAACTCTGAGGTTTTTAAAACTTATGCTTTGATACCAATTTTTTCATGACCCTAACCCAAAGAGAGGGTTGTATTCGGCTAGCGAGTTAAAACCTACCAAAGGCCCTAAATCCTGTACTCATTTTCAGAGTTAAAATTTATTTTGTTGTAGAAATTGATAAAGCTAAAAATATTGATTTTGAATTGGTTTGAACACATGAATGTGGATTAATTACAATGTGGGACAATAGGGGCATTTTGGACACTAGGCTTAACTGTGGCTTAGGGCCTTGTGTCCAAGCTTCTTACCCTCCTCCCTCTCTCTCCTTACCAAGTTCTCTCTCTCTCTCTCTCTCTCTCTCTCTCTCTCTCTCTCTCTCTCTCTCTCTCTCTCTCTTTTCTTCCTTCATTGTTACTCTTTTGAGTTCTTCTTCTATCACTTTAAAATTTGAAGACCAAAGGCTTGGATTTGATCAATACCACAAGAACAAAAAGTGTTCTACTCGACGAGGGTAACATTTTCAACCAAGTAGATTTTTGATTCGGTGAGTTCGAGTATTCCACGTGCATTAAAGCTTCGAGTTTTAACTCGCTGAGGTAGGATTCTTAACTAATCTTGAACAAATGGGTTGACTATGTGATTAATTATCCTCTTTTGAGAAAAATTACATGGAACCTACCCTTGTTTGAATAGTTAAGATTGGTGATTGTTTGCTTCTTTTTAAGAAAAATCATATGCGGTTTGCTATAAATCGAAAATCCTAGTTTACTTAGGGGAGTTAGAGATTTTGGATTTGATGTGCTAATTGAGTTTTAAATGTTGAATTGTGAAAGGAATTGAGTTAATTTGAGATTGGGTGTTAACTTTATGTTGAGATTTGAGTAGATTATAAAAGGGATTAATTCAAACCATGAGATTGGAAGGTTATGCAAATGTCGCATTATTGTGATTGTAATGTATTTTAAGTTAATCTGTATGAATGTGAATTTATCAATTGATTAGCCTATGTGGTAATCTTGGCCAGTGTGACGATATTAGCATATGTAGCGATATTAGCCTTTGTGACAACTATAGTCTGTGCGGCGGTATTACCTTTTATGGCAACATTAGCCTATGTGGTAAATTCTTGCCTATGTGGCACTTTTAATGATGTGGTACTCTTGACTGAGTGGCAACACGGCGTTAAATAAATCTGTAAGGTGTAAATTGTGGAACTTGTTGAGGATCAGGGAGAAAGAAACACTTACATGAGGGGTTTACAATTCATGGGAAAGTGTATTCTATTGAGTTCTTAGTAGTTTGGTTGGAGAATTGCTTATATGTTATGGTGATTGCATAAATTACCTTTTTACATATCTTGCTTTTATTTATGATTAGTCATATCCTATTGAGTCTTAGCTCACGGTGTCTGTATAACTCTTTTTCAAGTGTTGGAGATGGCTCCATGACTTGAGAGCATGAAAAGAAAAGTTTTGATATTGTTTTGTTCAACCCAAGGGACGGGTTTTGGTTATGATATTTTGATGAACACATTTTATAACTAATTCCTAAGGGATGGATGGCCACAATGCCAAATCTTGTGAATTTGAATGAGATCAATTATATGAGTTCTCAAAGGATGGCTTTGAACCTTAGGTTTATGTTAATGTTGACGTTTTGAGAAGAACATATGTGAATCTCCTTATTTAGATGGATGTTTGAGATGAAATCTTTTTTTTTTTTGGATGATTAGAGATGCCTTTCTTATCAAATCTTATGATTTTCTAAGGCCTTTGTATGCCTTTCTTGCTCAAAATTGATTTAGTTGAGTGTTAGGCTTCAAAATTTCAAAAAGAGAAAATAGAACACAGGAGAACACCGATCGAGCGGTCCTCAGACCGCTTGAGCGGTCAATTGTGGGTTGTAATTTCTCGGTAGTAGGTTAAAAGTACGAGTAATGAAAGACCGATCGAATGGTCTGTCTGCTGGGGTATTTTTTTTTGAGTTTGGTTGCTTTACTCCTATTTTTAAGTCGATTTGTCTCATTACTTTTTAACCCATTTTGGGTCATTTTTATGTTCACTTGAAGCCCCAGAAGCCCTCTTTTCAAATATTTTCGTCTTTTCAAATAAGTTATTTGGGTTCTAGAAGAGCTGTTGTTGAAGAAAAAAGCATCTCTATATGGTTTGCCTTGTCATAGGTTTATAGGGCATGACAGATTAGTATGAGAGCTCTAGGTTCGAATACCTTTGAGTTGTGGCGCCGCCTATGATGTTGATGGTTACGTTAATATGCTTGTGTTAATATTCTTGAATGATGTTAACTTATCTGCCTGATGAGAATATGATAGAATTCGATATTTTTGTGTTATGTGTTACATGTGTTAAGGTTGGTATATTGAAAATCAAATTTTTAATATTTAATTTAATTTTAATAAAATTAATTTTTTTATTTTATGAGAATCTTAATTAGCAATGTTTGTATATCATTTATTTAATGTTATGCATGGATGTCTTTTATTCTGTATAGCATTTAATCTGGTGTGTAGAGTACGATTTACACACAGAAGATCAGATTTTAGGTTCTTGCAAAATATAAGTTTTATGTTGACAGTTTAAATGAAAATAGACATACCATCGGTACGACTGTAGCACAGAGTCTTAGTATGCCTGTCTTGATTACGGAAAATAAATAATAGTGTCGTCTATTGTTTTGACTCTCTATACTAGTACACTTTGTGTGTATTAAACGGGACACATTGGGATAATTAATCTTATACTGCCTATATAATTAATTCATACCCCAAAGTTATTATGGATAATGCTCATATTTTTAATCATAAAATAATTATTGATTTGCGTATATTTAATATTCGTTGTTTTAATTCATTAAATGGTGCGATCATATATGGGTCTTTATTCCCAATGAGTTGGATAGCAATATTATTTGTATGATGAATATTAATTATTGACATAATCCACGTTCCAAAAGATCAAGATTGACGATACCTCCTTAAGGAAGCTTGTAAGTTTTGACCGAGCCAAACCGTGCAGGAGAATTTGATTATCCGGCAGTCAAATAAGTCAAGCTGAATGGCTTAAAAAATTTCAACATACCGATTAAATTATATTGTCAGTAATTAAATTTAATTGGCAGATATCAAAAATCTTTACGTGAGAAAAAATTTAAAGCATTTAATAACAGGAGCTCAATAGAAGATGGTTTTGGAATTGTGGTTTAGAGTGCAATTATAGTTTTTTAGTGGTGTGAACTTTAATTTAGTGTTTTATGAAATTTGCAGAAACTGCTACATGATTTTCATAATTACAAATATCGCTATGAGATTTGCATAATTGCAAAAATCGCTGGATATGTATCTATGTTTCATTAGAAATCTGATTCATAATTACTTCACAGGTCCCTAATGTTTTCCTATAAATATGCGTGTAGACTGAACCATATTCATAACTAATCTTTTCAAGTTCTGCCGGTACGATTTTTTGATCGATTATAGGTCACACTATATTCGACAATCGCATAAACAAATATAGTAGATAGTCTGATAATAGTTTCGACTTGGAATTCAATCGTAGTTGAAGAATCGACTGGCAAAAGGTATTTTTCAAAATTAACTTTGGTTGCACAGATTTTAATTTTGATCGTTCGCCAACAAAAATTTTATCTGGAGCCTGTTTTGGTATTTCCCGTCCAGCTAGTTTTTATCAAAAATCGTTTACAAAAACAATAATCTTTGCAGTTTTGCTTCCAACAATTAGTATTATAGTTGTTTTATTTTTTGTTTACGGTTTATCGTCGTTGGGTAATTTTAGGACTGCGCTACTTGATTTTGCAGGCGTTCTAATCCCGATTTTATAATAATCTATTTATTAATGTTTGATTGAATGGTTTGAATTATGATTATTTAATTTTTTAATCACGAGGGTTAATCCCGATAGATTAAGTTTTTTCTAGAATCAAATATGAGCCTTTGGAACATATGTATCGATATAATAGCTGTATCTATTTTTAAATATCTGTTTAGAATATTTTAAGAACGTGTTGAATATCTAAGAACACGAAGAACAAGCGGCGGCACCAGTAGTGGTTTTGAACTTTTACGGGCCACATATGGCGGTAAGTTTTTAAGGGTTTTAAAATAATTTTTATGGTGAATTTCTGCAATATTTATGTATTAAAAATAGCAACAAAAATAAGTCAGAAATAGCCAAAAAAATCATCAAAAATTGCCCACCACCAGTGGCTTTGTCGGTGGCGATTCGGGGCTAATTTTGTTGAATTCTCATATCGTTTTTAGACTATTTTTAAGCAATTTTTTAGACATAAAATAGCAATAAACACACCATTAAATATTATCCAAAAACCATTAAAAACTGGGCTAAATAGTGTGCAAAACTTGGCAGTGGCTTCCTGACGGTGCAACGACGGCGGCCCTTCGGGGCTATTTTTGGGGTTTTTTGGGACTATTTTCAACGCGTTCTTCGAAGTAACAAGTGGTTGGATGTTTGAGCTATTTTTTTTAAAAAAAATGGGAGCAAAAAGTCTACCGAAAAAGCCCAAATAGTGGGCTATTTGGGGCCACAGCGGCTTGCGGCATCAGCATTTTCCAGGCAATTTTTTAGCTATTTTCCAAGCAATTTTCAAGGTGGTTTTTTAACATAAAAATACTACTTTTTGAAAGCTATTTTTCAGTATAAAAAGAGTAAAAAAAGAATACCGAGGTGGTGCCAAAAGCCGCCTAAAGCTGGCGACAAAAGGTGGCAGCGGCGGCATAGTGGTGGCCGGCGGATGTTCTGATTTTCTGGGACTGTTTGATTGTTTTTCTGATATGTTTCAAAACCGTGATATGTTATACTAGTATATCATTGTGCATCAAGAAATCTTGATGTAATCGGAATACAGAAATCAGACAGGAATGAGAATTGATACAGCACATCTTCAACATGAGTTTGAAACTTATGAAAATTTCTATTTGATCATAAAATTGGAATATATACATATCGAGTTTATATATTCATATCAACTATGTGGATGATATTAAATAAAATATCAGAAATTCTCATATCGTTTTTTTTATTTTCTCCAGTTAATTTAATTAATTCAGAAATTCGATTTTAAATAAAATATTTTATAATAGAAAATTAAATTAACTTTTTAAATTAATTAATTTTAGTTAAATAGAAAAATTTTAGATATTTTATTTTTTACAAAATATCACGTTTAAGAAAATTTTTCATAAAATTAATATCTTGGAAAAACATAAAAATTAATTTTGAATTTTAAAAACTAATAATGAAAAATAAAATAAATAAATATCTTTAATTATTATATTGACTAAAAAACTGAAAGAAAAAAATTATGCATTTATTAAATTTTATTTGTTACACATTAAAACACGAAAAGATGGTTTGACAAATTGAAATCCTTGGAATCGTGTACACAAAAATATGTTTAATTCTTTTAGATCGTGTGATTTTCAAAATTAATAAATTTATTTTAATTAAAGGGTTTTTTATAACTCTCAAAAAATATTTTAAAAATCCAAGTGGAAAAGAAAAATTTTTCACAGATAAATCTCGCGGTCTGCATCACTAGTTTGTAAGCGATGTAATTAAGTCCTGCGTGTTTGCAGTAAGGCTTTCTTCCAACGAATAGATTAATTGCAGTATCGCTATTATAAACCTTCTTTAAGCCATCGGCAGATTAATTGCGGTATCGCTAGTATAAACCTTCTTTAGGAGTAATTCTGGATAATTGTTAGTGTGGATCACTTCTCCATCAGAAGGATTCATTGTGAAACAATTGATTTGAGTTTAGGTGATTGTTAACACTTAACTGTATATAATAGTATCATCTTCTTCTGAGTCACTGCTATTATATACTAGATCGAAACTATGTCAGCTATTTAATTTTTCTTACCGGGGTCAATTGCCTAGATGGTAAAATTAATAGGAATTGACCTATCTGGACATACGATGGATAGTAGACGTCCTCCCATAAAGGCATGGTATTCACAGGGTACCAGGCTGCTGGCGAGTTTTTTTTAAAATGGCAGAAGAAACCAAATTAAAATAAATTTAAAATTTTGCTCGTCATAATTAATAGTATTTTTAATTATGTGATTCTTAATATTAAAATAACTTTCAACCGACTCACTTTAATACAAAAAATAAAACAAACTTACGAGACCAAATTATGTTAACTGAAAACGAAACTTTGACATTGTATTAACTGCCTAGAATTATAAGTATGTATTAACTGAGATATGTCCACCGGGACCAGATGTGGGAGCGACCAAACATGAAACACAGGCCCATCAGAAGTGACAGAAAACTTATCAGATAGCTCGCTGTTACATTTTAGCTTCAATATCAAATGATTTGTAGCACGAGCATCAGTCTACGCCCTGTACCGATGACATGATTATGAACCTCAAAAAAATGTATGGAGATCAAAATCGCGCTGCTAGGTAGGTGGCCATGAAATCTCTAATGAATGCAAACATGGCTAAAGGCACCCCAGTTAGGGATCATGTTTTGAAGAAGATCAGTCTTTTGAATAAACTGGAGATCCTAGGTGCTGAAATTGACGAGGAAACCCAAGTCGATATCATACTTCAATCACTGCTTGAAAGTTTTAAGTAGTTCTATTTGAACTATACCATGAACAAGCTTAGCTTTTTATTAGCAAAACTTCTTAAGGAATTTCAAGCACTCAGGAGTGTTCTTAGGAAGCCAGATTCTGTGTATGTGGCTAAGAAATGTTCTTCATCTAAGCCGAAAGGAAAAAAGAAGAAAAAGGTTCACACATAGGGAAGAACAAGTCCAAAAACAATTAGGGGATAAAAAGCTAGTGTAAAGAAGCCGAGAGGCAAGTGCTATCACTACAACAAGTTTGGGCATTGAAAAAAGTAGTGTTCGGTGTCTCTCAGTAAACAGAACAAACAAGGTAATTTTTATTCACTAGTGGTTGAAATATGTTTTGCGGTGTTATCTATCAGTACCAGGTGTGTAGATACGAAACCCACTAATTATGTCTCCAATTCTTTGTTGGGGTTCCAAAAAATCAGGTAGTTTAGTAATGGAAAGATATAGCTACATATAAGCAATAATACAAAGGTGGTAGCAATTGCAGTAGGATATGTCACTCTCAACTTTAGTAGAGATAGGATACTACTTCTAAAAGATTGTCTTTATGTACCTTCGATTAGAATAAATTTAATTTTAGTCTCGACCTTAATAAAGAATAAATATTTTGTTCATTTTGGTGACTCTATCGTCGTGAAGAAAAATAGATATATTATTTGTTCTGGTACATTGGTTGATGATCTGTATGTTGTATCTCCTATATCTCCTACACAACAACTAACTGAAATGAATAACACATCTAATTTACCATATAAGAGAAAGTTTCCTTCTTTAACGAGCTAAATGTTTCTTTGGCACTTACGCTTAGGTTATATTAATTTTAAAAGGATAAACAAACTAGTAGTTGATGAACCTTTAAATTCATTAGAATTGGAGGCACTTCTAGTCTGCAAATCCTACTTAGAATGTAAGATGACAAGAGGCCATTTTCAGCCAAAAGCTATAGAGCTACAGAACCGTTGGAACTGATTCACTCTAATGTGTGTGATCCTATAACAATCCGAGCTAAAGGTGACTATGAGACCCTAACTCGTTTTTTTTTTCGGCATTTTTCGATACGTTGTTTATCATTTTTGCTACAGATGTTTATATGTATTTTTATGCATGTTCGGGTTTAGATATGCATGTGGAGTTGATTCCCGGGGCCGTTAGGCGTTGTGGTGCGACTTTCAAAAAAAAATTATTTTCGTGGTCTATAAATATTTTCTTTTATATATTTTCAAAAGATATTTTCATAACTTACAAGTTAAGTTTTCTTTTTTCAAAATGAAAGCTCTGCTTTCTCTCTAACTTCTCGAGGGCCCAGAGCTTGATTTTTTACGATCAGATAGCAGATCTTTAGTATCGTCATGGTGTGGGCTACACTTTCATCCAGATAGAATTTTATTTCGACGAAGAATATTTTTGCACGTGGATCGAGGCATAGAGTTTTTAACTCATCAAAGTGGGATTCTAGACTCTCATATCTTATAAGGGTGCTACGTGTAATTGTGTGTATTTTCACCGGTTAAAAATGCATGAAAATTTATTTTATGTTCAAAAAAGTTGGATTTTGTTCGTGAAACGGGTTTGATTGGATAAAAAGTGTGTTTTTGGTTTCCTTTGAGGTTATGGACTCGTGTATTTTCGTGGGTTTCAAAAATATGTGAGTTGGTGGGTATGATTTGGGTTTGAAAATGAAAATTTGAAGTATAATTGTGAAGAGAATGTATTTTGGGGCTTGAAACTCAAAATAGGGAAAAATCTGAATTTTTCTCGGGTGCCGGCACTCTCGAGCGCCTGATGTCCACTCGAGCGAACTAGCTGCACAGGGCCATTTTCTTTTGATCATATCTCTCTCATTCAGACTCCGAATTTGATCGTTTTTATACTCAAACTGAATCTCCAGAAGTCTTCTTTCCAATGACACCGCTCTCACAATAAAATTCATTTTGTAGACAAAGTTATAACCAAAAGAGTGAGGGCATGTCAAATTTTCCTAACCGTTTTTCATCAAGTTTTGGCCAAACGTCGTGGAAAAGATTATTTCTCATTCTTATTGGAACTTTTTATTAAATTTTTTGTTCCTTGGGGTTTAGTTTCTTATTTTTTTCGTCGTGGTGGGGCTGTGGTGGTCCATTTCGTTGTCGTCCTTGGGTGTGACATAGTTTAGGAAACGAGGTGTTAGTGCATGGTTGGGTGCGGAACATGTTGGGTTTGAAAAAAAATATTTGAAAAGGGGTTTTGGGAAAATATGAGGTTTTGCAAGAACCGTGTTATAGGAGGTTTGGTGTTGGTCTTTGGGTTAGATTTGTTTTGTAGGTTGTTGCTCGTCCAAGTAAGTAGACGGGTCATCCGGATGAGTGGATGTCGGGTTGCGTGGCAGGTGTTGTCGTGCCGGGTTATTGGCGGGTGGCATCGTTATATGAAACATTTTGTTTATACGTGACTTTGTGCATTTAAAACTGTAGCTTTATATACGCATGTGTCGCATTAGTTGTGTGAGCAACAAGGGTCGTGTGTGTAACATGTGACATGGCATGAGTACATGGTCGTATGCATATAAAGCATGCGTTGCGTGGGTGATATATGTTAACTCTGGTTAATAGTGTAGATGGAACTGCCATCCTTCGGAGAAAGCCCGAGAAGATGGTTGGATGAATGTTAACTCTGGTTAACAGTATATTTGATGAGACTGTGGTCCTTCGATGAAAGCCCGAGGAAGTGTATTAGTTGGGACTGTGGTTCTTCGGTGAAAGTTTGAGAAAATCCTTTGTGATGGGTGTGTGTCGTTGTGATATTTTAAAATTGTTTCTAGGGCTCAGTGGTTATATTTGTGTTGCATGTGGGGCTTGTGGAAGTAGTTATATCTGTGTTGCATGTGGGGCTCGTGGGAGTTGATGGTTATATCTGCGTTGCATGTGGGGCTTGTGAGAGTGGAGCTCTTGAGAATTGATCCTTGCTTGTGAAGCATTGTAGTGTGTGTGTGTATATATATATATATATATATCAAACTATTCTTTTGGGGATCATGTGAGCTATCAGATAAAATCGTTTTTCAAATATTTTCTTCTGAGACTTGTATGAGTTATGATATAAAATCGTTTTCGAAACCATTTTTAGGACTCATGTGAGTCAAAAACCACACATTATTTTCCTAGCATATTTAGCTTATATTTCATGTTTGTCTAGTTATTGCTGAGCTCTAGCTTACAGTGTGGGATTTAAAATATTTTTCAGGTACCGGTCACGTATGTTGATCTGGAAGAGCCAGTTCGGCGAAAGATGTGTAGTCTTCCTTTTGTTTCTTTTTCAACCATGTATGTTTACATATTTTCGGTGTTGGAACCGTGTGTTGTAAGGTTTTTAGGTGTTTTATTTAATGCATGTATGCTTTTATCTGAGAGAGAGCATCGGGCCAGGTGCTATGTATAGTTATTTATGGGCGTTCACATGATCCGGAGTTTGGGGCGTGATATGACTTTGAGTACTTCGTCAGTTTCATTGATAACTATTCAAGGTATGGATACATTTACCTAATACACTAAAAGTTTGAATGCTTTGAGAAATTCAAAGAATTCAAGGCGGAGGCAGAGAAGCGTTTAGGTAAAAGTATCAAATCACTACGATCCAACTGTATTGGGGAGTACCTCTTTGGAGTGTTAAGGGACTACCTGTCATCAGAAGGGGTTATATCCCAGATGACTGCGCCAGGCACTCCACAGCAGAATGGTGTAGTAGAAAGAAGAAATATGACTCCTATGGAGATGATAAGGTCTATGATGAGTTATCAGGTTTACCCGATTCATTTTGGAGACTCGATTTAGAGACAGTGGCTTATATTCTGAACTTGGTATCTTCCAAGTCAGTACCTTCTACTCCCACATAATTGTGAACATGGCGTAAGCCTAGTCTGAAACACATTCGAATTTAGGGGTGTCCAGCACATGTGCTCAAAGGGAACGCGGGTAAGTTGAAACGAGAACAAAAGTCTATTTCTTTGTAGGCTATCCTAAGAGAATGAATGGTGATCTATTTTATAATTCTAAGGATTCGAAAGTCATTGTTAGCACCGATACCTGATTCTTGGAAAAAGATTATATTATGAACCATAAGCCCAAAAATAACATTATTCTGAAAGAATTGAGAGAAAATACCAGTAAAACAGAAGAGGAACCACAAGTCACTAATATGCCATTACCTCGTCGTAGTGAGAGAATTATCAGGACATGTGTAAATCATGAACAGAGTGCTGATGCACAGGGTTTAAATTTTTCACAGCGTGTTACTACTAGTACACAGACATGGATAGTGCCTCATCATAGTGAGAGGGTTGTTCATCAGCTTAATCAGTATATGTTATTGGGAGAGTTTTTTGATAAGATCCCGGCAGAACTAGATACCAAACCTTGTAACTATAATGAAGCACTTCAGGACAAAGATGTAGATCTTTGGCAAAGGGCTATGAATTCTGAAATAGAATTTATGTATTCTAATTAGGTCTGAAAACTTGTAGAACCACCTGAAAGAATAAAACCTATTGGATCTAAGTGGATCTAAAAGAAAAAAAGAGGAGCAGACGAGAAGGTTAAAACCTTCAAAGCTAGACTTGTTGCAAAAGGGTTCAATCAGAAAGAAGGAATCGATTATGAGAAAACTTTTTTGCCGATAGCCATGCTTAAATCTATCCGGATTCTCTTATCTATTACTGCTCATTTTGACTACGAAATCTGACAAATGGACGTCAAGACAATTTTTTTTAACGAAAGTCTTAACGAGTGTATCTATAAAATACAACCAAACGGATTCATTACAAAGGGCCACGAGCACATGTTATGAAAGCTTAACAGATCCATTTTTAGACTTAAGCCGGTATCGAGGTCTTCAAACACTTAGTTTAACCAAGTCATAACGTCTTATGGTTTTAATCAGAGTCCGGATGAGTTCTGTGTCAAAGAAGCTTGACGAAAGCGTGGCGATCTTTGTTGTACTTTATGTAGATGATATCTTGCTCATCAAAAATGATGTAGGGACATTATCTATGGTTCAAATATGGTTATCTAGACAGTTCTATACGAAGAATTTGGGAGAAGCCAGTCGCATCCTTGGGATCAAGCTTGTGTGAGATCATAAACAAAGAATGTTAGGCTTATCGCAAGTAAAGTATATCGATGATATCCTTGCTCGTTTTAGCAAGTAGGATTCCAGGAAAGAGTTTTTTCATTTTAGGCATGGAATCACTCTATCCAAGAATAAGTGTCCCAAGACACTTGAAGAGATAGAGAAGATGAAGGCGGTTCCTTATACTTCGGCAGTAGAAAGCCTCATGTATGTTATACTTTATACTAAACTTGATATCTACTTTGTCATTGGCATGGTTAACAGATATCATTCTAACCCAAGGCAGGAGCATTGAATTACGGTAAAGAATATAATCAAGTACTTGAAAATGACTAAGAATTATATATTAGTTTACCAGGCAGACAGTCTAGTACCTTTGAAGTACACAGACTTAGATTTTCAGTCTCACAAGGATTCCCGTAAGTCAGCCTTGGGATATGTGTTTACCTTATGAGGTGGAGTTATAAGTTGGAAGAGTATCAAGCAGTCATACATTGTTGATTCCACCATGGAGGTTGAGTACGTGGCAGCTTTTGAAGCAGCCGAGGAGGTTGTTTGGCTCAAGAACTTTCTGTTGGATCTAGACATGGTACCTTCAGTTCACTTGGCTATTATACTTTATTGTGGCAATAGCGGAGCAGTTGTAAACTCGAAGGAATCAAGAGTCCAAAGGAAAAGAAAGCATATTGAATGTAATTATCATCTAATATGAGAAATTGTATTGAGAAGTGATGTTGCTATGACCAAGATTACATCAGGAGACAACCTTATAGATCCTTTTACAAAGAGTTTACTGGCTAATATTTTTTTATAGTCAGGTAAAGGGCATAGGAGACAGATGTTTAGCATCATGGTTTTGAGAATAAGTGGGAGATTGTTAGAGTTGGTATACTAAAAACTAAGTTTTTAGTATTTAATTTAATTTTAATAAAATTAATTTTTTCATTTTATGAAAATCTCAATTAGCAATGGATGTCTTTTATTCTGTACAGTATTTAATCCGGTGTATAGAGTACGAGCCGCACACAGAAAATCAGATTTTAGGTTCTTGCAGAATATATGTTTTATGTTCACAATTTAGATAGAAATGGACATACCATCGATACGACTGTAGTACAGAGTTTTTGGTTCATTCAGAATACAACTGCTAATATACTTTGTGTGTATTTAGCGGGACATATTTGAATAATTAATTTTAGATAGACTATATAAACTTATTCACACCCTAAGATCATTATGGATAGTGCTTATACTCTTAATCTTGAAATAATTATTAATTTGCGTATATTTAATATTAGTTATTTTGATTCATTAGAGGGTGCGATCTTATATGAGTCTATTTTCCCGATGAGTTAGATAACAGTACTATTTATATGGTGAATATTAATTATTAACGGAATTCACATTCTGAAAGATTGGGATTGACGATACCTCTTTAAAGAAACTTATAAGTTTTGACCGGGTTAAACCCTACAGGTGGATTTGATTATCCGACAGTCAAATAAGTTAAATAGAAGAGTTTAAGAAATTTTAAGATGTTAATTAAATTAAATTGTCAGTAATTAAATTAAATTGGTCGGTATCAAGAATCTTAACGTGAAAAAAAATGTTAAGCATTTAATAACAGGAGCTCAATGCAATGTGGTTTTTAGATTATGGGTCAAAGTGCAATTATAGTTCTTTAGTGGTCTAAACTGTAATTTAGTATTTTATAAAAATTGCAGAAACTGCTGCAAGGTTTTCAAAATTACAGATATCACTATAAGGTTTTCTTAATTACGAAAACCACTAGATACGTATTAGTGTTCCACTAGAAATCTTATTTATAATTACTCCACAGGTCCCTGCTGTAACCCTATAAATATGCGAGTAGACTGAACAATATTCATAACTTGTTTTAAAAACTAAAACTGTCCAGGTTCTGCCGGTATGAGTTCTCGATAGATTATAACCCACACTACATTCGGAGATCGCATAAGGGAATACAGTAGAATATTTGACGGGAGCTTCAACTAGGAGTTGAATCGTAGTTGAAGAATCGACTGGCAAAAAGGTTTTTTCTTAATTAACTTTGGTTGCATGAGCTTTAATTTTGATCATTCAACGTCAAAAGTTTTGTCTTGAACCCGTTTTGGCATTTGTTCGTCTAGTTAATTTTTATCAAAAATTGTTTATAAAAACAATTATCTTGGTAGTTTTACCTCCAACAACATTAGCATGGAGGTAGAACATTAGGAATTGTGTGTCTTGCATACATCGTTTGGTAAACTAATTTGGAGGTCGAATTATAAATGCGTTTAGCCAATATTATTTCTAATGAGAAATCTAAATGAGTTATCCAGATTGACATATCATTCTTGTTAGCGCTCCTCGTTACGTGAGATTTGTCGATATAGTTTGTAAGTGTTAAATGGCTACTTGATTAAAGTAGATGTTATGATTTACTCTTGTGTTGATTAGTTTTCTTATTCTTTTATAGAAAGCTTTGTTCCCGAGGCGAGAGCGAGGTCGCGGCCTGGGTAGGGGTCGTGGGTTCGCTCAAGTTCCTCAAGGTATAGATGTGAATTCCCCACTGGAACAAGCTGGAGCATAGACTTGATGCGTGAAATGATCAATATCATGCGACAATTAGCCAAGGCAGTGGGAGGTAGAGATAGAGCTCCTAAACCTAAGATAACATCTGCTATGAGGGAGTTTCAATGCTCAGACCCTCCAACATTCACCGAAAACCCAAACCCTAAGGTGGCCATGGAATGGTTAGAGCTTGTCACGAGGATCCTCGATACCTTGCGTGGCGTCTAATATTCCCGAAGCTAGAGGTCTGCCAAGTAGGAGGTGCTATTCCTATCCAGATTTCGATCATTTTGTGTGATAGCAGCACCGTTAAATTTTATTATAAAAATTTTATTTTAAAAAAAATCCCAAAAATTTATCATAAGCTTTTAATATTATTTCATGAGTTATCGCGTAGACGAAATTCCTGAGAAAAATCTCAAACTACGAATAGTTGCTTTATATATTGATTAAATTATCTATAGTTTAGTAAAATTATAGGACTACATTTCTACCATAGAATTAATTATCCGTTTGTTAGAAATTTTATTCTGAATTTTTGTATTATTTTATTTATTTAAACTATTATTTTATTTTTCTTGTGTGTTTACCGGATATTACAAAGGCTATAAATCAAAAATTTATATTCTACAAGAACCTATAATTCGATATTCTGTGTAAGCTGAATTTTATAAAGCAGATGATCTACTATGTAGAATAAAAGATACCTATGCACAACATTAAATAAATAATGCATTGCAAACATTGCTCATTATGATTTTCTCATTAAAATAGAAAAACATATTTTATTAATAAATAAAATCAATACCAAAATCCATTATACAAAGTATGATTTTTAGTATACATTGATAACACTAACACTATCACATCCACCAGTGCCATTATTTTCAAAGTTATAACCAAACACATGAAAAATATTTTCTAAAAAATGATTTTAATAAAAAAATTCACTAAAAACATTTTTCTATTAAAAATATTTTTTTATCAAAACAAACGGAGCCTTGATGCTCTACTTATTTTGTACCATCATTTTCTAACCCTAACAAAATATATGTGCTGCATGTCATGCAAATTGTTGCATTTATTTTTAATCATACTGGTGTCATATTAAAATTTTAAAACTACATATTGTACATATGTTATACTTTTTAGATGCATAAAAATTAGAAATAATTTATTAAATATAGGAATTAACATCATAAGAAAATTGATATCGAAAAAGTGAAGTTAGGTGTCTAACACCGTCCTAACTCGTAACAGTAAATTTTTTAACCCATATTTTGTATTGAGAGACCAAATTGAAGACACTTTCAAAATAATGTCCGACTTCTATTTCATTTCAAAACTAAAACTATTTTTCTAATATTATATATATTTTTTAAAGTTAAAACTTAATTTTGAATGCTTGTATTGCTTGCTTTGAAAATAATTTTAAAAGTGACCTGACGCACTCATATTCTTTACTAGGTGGCAACCTAACTTTTTCAAGATTAAGACTTAAGTAGTTGTTGAGCTCATTCTAACTTTGTTGCACTTAAGCTAAGATTGTTAGACCTATTTGTTTTAAAAAAACATCTTTTGAGGGTCAAAACATTGGACACAATAGGTAAAGCAGGATAATTCTCACACAAACACTTAAACATGTAACTCATGTAAAAACACAAAATACGTAAAACACCTTGCACACAAGTAATAAGCATTAGCTAAATTTTCTAAGCACATAAGTAAAGTTCACATTTTCAGTCCAACTCAATCCAACCAAGTAAATTAGGTTTTTGCCCTAATTAATTGGAGTTGACAGCATAAATCTTTTTACGCTATTTTGTTCGGTTAAAAGTCATATTTTCAATAAATTTTAATAAGTTCATATATTTTCTTAATACGACCATGTCAATAGGTTTACCTTTCCGCTAGTTTTTCATTACCCATGATATCGTGACTTTTCTTTACTATTGCATTAGTTTGTCTTTGTTATATGAAATTGGATAAATGAGCATTTATCCATCATTTGGTATCAATAGGGTTTGTATCTCTAAATTAAAGCTCTGAAATTTACTTTTTAATGGTTTTCATATCATACAAATTTCCTAAGTGTATAAAGAGTTAAAGCCAACATAGTAAGGATTGAATATATTTTCACATATTTTCCATCTCCCTATGTTTTTTTATCTAATTTTATTCAATACATGATTTTTAGTCATCATCCAACCATTTATAATTATTCATGTTAGATATCGAACTTAAGGGCCATACCCTTGGGAACTGGTACCCCATGTGCATGAAATTACTTGTGCTTAGTGCCTGCGATGCGATAACCAGCACACATATGCTCATGTGCTTGATTTCACGCTCTAGTACATCAAAATAGTTATACTCGTATTTTATGTCCACTCGAGGTCTATAAATTTTGATATTTTGATATTAACGTGTCTCTCTCTCTCTCTCTCTCTCTCTCTCTCTCTCTCACACACACACACACATTGGAGATTTGTTTTTCTTCTTCTTCATTTTTACAAGCTTAAGGCTCAAGATCTCACAAAGCCATAGAAGAAAAAATTTCTCTACGTGTCAAGGGTTTCAATCTCAATTGAGCGGATTTTCATCTAGACGACTTTGGATTTTTAGGTGTGCTCAAATTTTTGGGGTTTCAACTCTTTGAGGTTGAATTCGAGACTATCTATGGATAAATATTGTTTATATGTGATTAAGTGCTTTTTCTTTTGGAAAACTATTCGTGAGATTTGTTCTTGAGCCTAAAATCCTAGTTTGTGATGGAAATGCAAGAAAGTGTTTTAGTGAATGAATGAAATTGGTTACAAAATTGTGGAAATTAATTTCAAAACAAGTTTTGAAATTTGATGAATTTATTGAAATGTTGGATATATAGATCATTGTGATTGAAATTTATACACATAATTGTGTTCTGATGAATAAAATAGTTTAGTTAATGTACCGACACAGTATGACATGGATAATGTGGGTTTGACTAACTCTTCGATAAAAGACCGAAAATTTGGGCAAGATTGGGTACCCTACCCATCGGGTTAATCCCCGTAAAAGAGTGCAGGGTTTTCCTACCCTTCGGTTGAACCGTAATAGAGTGTGATTGTGTGGCAAATTATAAAACCTATATGATCGGTTACCTATTGGTGCCTTAAGGTGGCCCAGTAGTGAGGGCAGCGTATAGGAGTTTATAATTGCCAATTGTTGCTTAGTGTAACCTAACCTTCTGTTGTTTTCAAACTCTTGAGAGAATTTAGATTCTATGAATATGTGATTTGAATTTAATGGGAAAACTGACTTAGGGACGTGAAAATGTTGTTATATTCATATAATTGTTAATCACATGTCATGCATTGATTCTTTGTTGGTTTAGCTCCCTATTAGGCTTCAACTCACATTGTTCAAAATAAAACTTTTCAAGTGTTAGAGATGACTCTATGGCATAGGAATGATAAAGGGAACTTTATAATTGGGTTTTGGATCATGTAAACATGTTTTGTTATGTTTTGTAACTAAGAATTCAACTATTGTAAAGCCATAAGGCCAAGTTCTTATATATTTGAATGTATGTGGTTGATATGCTACTCTTAAGGAGAGGTTTTTTTATTCTATTTTTGGTGAATTTTTCATGTTTTTGGATGTTGGTAAATGTTGAATTCTTTGGTTAAAAGGTTTTTAGATCCCCTCATGGATTGTTTTAATGAAATTCTAAAGCTCTATAATCTTTATTTTGCATAAAAATGATTTTGAATGGATATTAGATGTCAAAGTAAGCAAAAATAGTCAAAAAAAAAAAAGCAAATTGGTAATAGCGATCTACCACCAAAAAATAACAAGTTTATGTTTGCCAGGGACCGCTCGAGCGAACTCGCTCTGCTAGCCAAAAATATTTTTTTGATTTGATCTTATCCACTTGGAACCCTCCCTTTTGTTTCCGAGTATTTCCTTCTCTCTGGTTATCTAGATCACCATGTCGTAGTTTTTGTGGCTTGACAAAAAGTTATTACTAATAGCATTTTCAATTTTTTTCTAAGAAGGTGTTATTACTAAACACGCCTTCAGGTCTTATACTAAAAACATTTTTGGTAAACACGCTTTCCTTTTTAGTTGTTCTGGGCAGTTCTTTTTAATTGTTCAGGCCAGTCCAAGTTTGGGAAAAAACAAGAACCTTTAAGTGTTGTACTAAAAGCATTTTTGGTAAACACGCTTTTAGGTCTTATACTAAAAGCGTTTTTAATAAACATGTTTTCCTCTTTAATTATTCTAGATAGTCCAAGTTTGGGAAGCTAACTTTGGAGTCGTTTGATGACAAATGCATCGATAATTAGTTTAAGAGTTATACATGAATGTTTAAGAGTGTAATTTTATCTGTCCAACACATCAAATAACACTAAAAATGGAGTTATGTACAGATCATGGTGACCTCACAAAGTTGGCTGCTCGCTATGATTATTTATTCTCGCAACTTTATATCTATATTTGTTCTAGCTACTACATGATTATCCAATGGATTAATACTACCTTCAAATTTAAATTTGAAATGAGTGTAACAACACACACATGTGCAATAATATAAACATAATTTTGATACTCAAAGACACACATTTCATATCAATACAAAAATTTGAATTACCAAAATGACGCATACTACAACACACACTTCAATGAACGAACATAAACATCCTGTTGATACATTAACTGAACTTCTGAACTAACCCATATTACAACACACCTGTACATCTTACCTTAACTTTAAACCAACCATGTGCTTCCAACATCGTCTGACATTTCAATATTTGAGTGGTAGGTAGCATCTATGCTCCAATTGTGGTACAATAACACATCGTACACTAAACCTTCTGAGGTGCATGACGATGACTGGGATTTGTAAGTAGCAAAAATGAGACCTAACGATACCACAACATGTATGGGTTGTGATATCCGATCAGCATAGACGTTTGAGGTACAATGACAATGTAAGCCCTTAGTATTCCCCACAGAGTGATTGGGCTCATAAAATTGCATCAAATTGGTGTCCATCAGGCCACGTCGGTCAAAGGCATGGAGCCTGCGCTCAGTATCTAGATCTCGTGGGATGGTTTGTAGGCTCTTAAACTGTCGAAATATGCAATCCAGGAGATGCCACTCGACCACGTCATAGTAAAGAAGTGTAGACCGATTCATCCCAATCTCCCTGCCTAGTCGGCAGTGCTCCAAAAGGGCCATGATGATCTCATCATCGGGTTCATATGGCATCCATGTGATTTGAGAAATAATGATAACGCCGTTAATAACAAACATGATACAAGTCAATCTTTGAATTGAATAGTAGTTTAAGTATTGAAACTTAAGGCTTATCTCGTCCACTGTGAGACAATCAAATTGGTTGCGGTAAATGGTGACGACGTACGTCGGGACCTGATCCAATGCAAAACTAACATGCCACTGGCTATCCCCATGGATCGGCTTGTAAAATATCGTCACTATGCTGGATAGGTGTTTGTCCAGGCCAACGTCTACTCTACGCGCGGGGGTGACGCAAGGGAATAATCTCCCAAACCATATATGCAAAATCAACAAAATCCATTAGCTAATAAGGGAGGTAATGGTAATGAACTTAAATGAAATAGTGGGTACATAGCATGACAGTTATGGCATACCTGTACTAGAACCAGTGGTCAGCAACATCTTAGGAATCTGATTTAGTAGCCCGACACAACTGATGGTAGAGATATGCAAGCACGGCTGTGAGACCCGGACCCGTCTCTTTTTGAGACATATATATATATATATATATATATATATATATATATATATAATGA
>JAOTRH010475780.1:1247-26172 GCA_034768845.1 Heliamphora exappendiculata
ATGAATTAGTTGGGGAGGATTGTGGTCCTACGGTGAAAGCCCGTGAAGACATGTATTGTGTGTAAATCATTGTAAAACCGTTTTTAAGGCTCGTGTAAGTCTTAACAATCATATTATTTTGTTAGTATGTTTTGTTTTTTTTTATGGTTAGTCTATTTTCTATTGGGTTTCGGCTCACCGTGTGGGATTTAAAAACTTTTTTCAGGTGATTGTGATCACGAGAGATGATCGAGTAGATCCCGAGAAGGCGGAGGATTTGTTTCAGTTTTCTTTTGTTTTGGGATCATGTAATGTTATATCTACTGCTTGTCTTTGGAAACGTGTTTTGTAAGCCTTGAGGCGATTACATTATGCATGCATGCAGTGTTTATTTTGATAGATGAACTTGGGATTGATGGTAGTTTTATTTGTTCTAGTTTAGGTATCATGCTTTCAAAGTTTAAATTTTTTTTTGAGGAGTATTCTCTTTATAAATTAAACGCTTTTGTCCTTATATTTTGTATATTCAAATTCCTACTCAAAAATTCTATTTTTAGATATGTTTTTGAGGCTCGAGAAAATTTTCTAGTCCCTAGTTGAAAAATCTCTCGGGCGTCTTACCGCTCGAGTGGGCCTCTGAGCGCTCAAGCGGGCAGCCGCTGTGAACGAAAATTGGATTTTGTTTCGAAAGAAAGTTTGGGTTAGAAAAGTTCGGGGGTAACCCTTTTGATGCACAATGGCTTATTTTGGTCTTTTTGTTTTACAAATAAAATTTCGTATTTATTTTTGTCTTTGACTTGTTTGGATTCGGATGGTTTTAGTGGATCGTGGTATCCCAAAATGTTGGTTCGATGGGCTATTTTGTACCCGAGAGTGGGTTGTTACAAATAGTATCATAATTATGAGTTCGAATACCTAAGAGCCATGAAAAGAGGGTACATCACCTTGTAAGGTTGATTGCGTGTACTTGATTGTATGTGCTTAGATATTTTGATAACATAAGCATGATAGTTTGTTGAGCACGAGGATGCTGTGTATATGTGAGCATGGGGGTTGAACCTTAGGATTAGGTAGTCTTTCTTTCGGGAGTTTGGATTGACAAACTTGTAAGCCAAGTTAGAAATGCGTTTAGCCAGCATATTTTTTGGCAAAGAATCTAAGTAGGTTACCCAAATGGACATATCACTTTTGTCAGTTTTTCTCGATATGTGAGACGTGTTTGCATGATCGTCTATAGTTGAGTGTTAGCATGATTATATAGTTAATGTTCATGTTATGCGACGTGCTACATCTTATGTTTTATGCTTCTTTTCATATAGAAGTGATGTCTGCGCGGAGAGGATGAGCTTGTGGTCGAGGCCATGACAGTGGTTTGGGCCAAGCGGATATGCCGATCCCTGATGCTGGGGATGCAAATGCTCCACAAGGATAGATAGATGAGATAGAGTTGCTGTGTGAGATGGAAGGCTCCTTCCGTTAGCTAGCTGAGACCACTGGGGGGAGAGAGAGTACCCGAGTCGAGGGCGGCAATGGCGATATGAGAGTTCCAGCATCTTTACCCTCCTACATTCGCTGGGGATCCTGATCCCACGGTAGCTACAGAATGGTTGGAACTTGTGATCCAAATTCTAGATACACTACAGATAGTTGAGGAAGATTTGAAGATTTTTTTTTTCACTTTCTAGCTAAGAGGTGATGCCCATGAGTGGTGAAAATATGCCAGGAATATCATTGAGGGTACATAGACAGCATTTACGAGAGTTTTTCTAAAAAAATACTTTCTCACTTCCTCAAAGGACCTATACAGAGAAGAGTTTTATGCTCTCACTCATTGGGTGATGAGTATCGTGCAGTATGAAGCCAGATTTACGAGTTTGTCCTACTTTGCACCGGAATTGGTGGCTACAAACGAACTACGTTTGAAGAGGTTTAAAATGGGTTTGAGGCCTGCGATCAGGGAGCGAGTGGTAGGAATGAGGCTACGAGTTTTTACAGAGTTGGTAGAGTCAGCAGTTGTGATCGAAAACACTTTGAATGAAACTTGTGGTTCTAAGGAGGTCGGGGCACCATAGAGTAGAGAAAAGGCAAGGTCAGGTGGGCATTCCAACTAGAGGTAGAGGTCCTTTGGCCCCAATTCTCATCCATTTGGATTACGACAGCAATTTTCAACACAGCACCGTCAGTGGCTTCATTTGGGAGATCAGAGCAAGAGGAGCTCGTTTGCTTTCGGTGCAGGCAGCCAGGGCATCGCGTGATAGATTTCCCACAACCGAGGCAGTTCTAAAGTTTAGCACCAGTTCAGTCATATGGGAGCGAGCCGCCAGTTTGTTTTGGGTGTGGCCAGCCAGGGCATATTCGTAAGAACTATTCTCAAGGAGGCAACGTACAGAGCCCGGCAGGTACATCAGTTGTTTTGCCCATGATGGATCGACAGATTTATCGACAGCAGCAACCAGCAGTGCAGACCTCTAGGGTAACAAACAGGGGTACCTTAATCTACTCAGTACGACAGCCGATAGTCCCGAATTATGGTGGACAAACTAGAATCACACAGGGCCGAGTGTATACCCTTACATATCAAGTTCTTCCAAGGCACCGATTGTGCCTAATGATGCAACTACTCTTCCAGGGATCAGAGGTACTTTCTTAGTGTGTAGATCGTGGACCAGTGTTCTTATCAACACGGGAGCATTGCATCCCTTCATTTCAAATGCTTTGGGGTTGGAGGTGGACTCTTTGAGTAATATGTTGTGTGTAGAGACCCAGATTGGTAGGAGTATGGTGTTGAGACGAGTTTGTAGATCCAGTGAGTTGAGGTCACCGACCGCTGTTTAGAGTTTGATTTTATCATTCTAGACATGACCGCGTTTGACACTATCCTAGGGATAGTTTGGCTAACCTCCTATCGTGCCTATGTCGATTGCGATCGATGGTGTTGTTTTTCCTTTTGACCTCGTAGAAATTTTTGAGGACGAAATTCCTTTAAGGGGGTAGAGTTGTGAGATCCTGCTCTGTTTTATTTTTATATGTTTATTCGATGCATTGGTTATTACTTTAATCGTATATAGGACAGTATGTTTAGATATGTGTTATGAATTCGGGGGTTTGGTTTTATTTCTTTGTTTGGGATTTCTCCCAGCGACAACTGCTCGAGCGGTGACCTGTCTGTTCAAGCGGGCCTATAGCTGAGAGTTAGGTCGGTGAAGGACCACTCGAGCGGGTCCCTTTCAGCTCGAGCAGACTGCCTTGCACGAGATTCTATAAAGACAGCTCATGTCTTGAAAAGTGAAACAAAGCTTATTTTACAAGGTTTTTTTCTCTCTCTACACAAAAGCTCTACCTTCTCTCTAGCTTTTTTATGGGCCAAAGCTTTATTTTTAACAATTGGATAGCAAATTCTTATTATCCTCACCGAGGGCTTCGCGTTCATCCGAACAGAATCACGTTTTAGCGACTTTGCTTTTTTACTGGAGTTCAAAGTGTCGAGTTTTAACTCACCGAGGTAGGATCCTAAACTTTCATATCTTAAAAAAGGTTCTATGTGGAATATTATGCGTTTTCATCCTTTTAAAATGGATGAAAAGTTGATTTAAATGCTTAAACCTTGTTTGATTAGACAAAAGGGTTTTTAAAATATTTTATGGTTTATTTTTGAAGTTGATGGACATTTATGGGTCCGTGGTTTTAAAAAATGTGGGTTTAAAAATCAGAAAGGTTTATGTATATGGTTGCGAAAATCGAACTTGAAAATTTGGACCTAACCATCGGGATTGAGTCTTGTTTTAAAATTAGTTGGTCTCCATAGCTAGATGGATGATGTTGCATCGTAAAATATGATATTTGCTCATGGTGATGCGTGTATGCATTAGTTGGGGCAAATTTTGGTCTTTCGATGAAAGCCCGTAAAAATGTATTAGTTGGGATAGATTTTGGTCCTTCAGTGAAAACCCGTAAAGTTTGGGCGGATTGTGGTCCTACGGTAAAAGCCCGTGAAGACATGTACTATGTATAAATCATTGCAAAATCGTTTTTGAGGCTTCTGTGAGTGGTAATAATCATATTATTCTTTTAGCATGTTTTATTTTTATTTCATGGTTAATCTGTTTTTTATTGGGTTTCGGCTCACTGTGTGAGATTTAAAAACTTTTTCAGGTGATTGTGATCATGGAAAATGATCGAGTAGATCCCGAGAAGGCGGAGGATTAGTTTCAGTTTTCTTTTGTTTTATGATCATGTACTGTTATATCTACTTCTTGTCTTTGGAAGTATGTTTTGTAAGCCTAAAGGCGATTACATTATGCATGTATGCATTATTTATTTTGAGAGAGGAACCTTGGATTGATGGTAGTTTTATTTGTTCTAGTTTGGGTATCATGCTTTCAAAGTTTTATTTTTTATTTTTTTAGGAGTATTCTCTTTGTAAATTAAACATTATTGTCCTTATATTTTGTATATTCAAATTCCTGCTCAAAAATCCAATTTTTAGGTATGTTTTTGAGACTCGAGAAGATTTTTTAGTCATTGGTTGGAAAATCTCTCGGGCGTCTAACCGTTCGAGTAGGCCTCTGAGCTCTCAAGAGGGCAGCCGTTGTAAACGAAAATTGGGTTTTTTTTCCGATAGAAAGTTTGTGTTGGAAAAGCTCAGGAGTAACCCTTTTGATGCACAATGGCTTATTTTGATCTTTTTGTTTTACAAATAAAATCTTGTGTTTGTTTTTGTTTTTGACCTGTTTGGGTTCGGATGGTTTTTGTGGATTGTGGTATCCCAAAATATTGGGTCGATGGCCATTTTTTGTGACCAGGGGGTTGGGTTGTTACAGAAATGATATGAAAGAACATAAATGATTGAATGATTATAAATGAATGAGAGAATAATAGGTTAAACGACGTCCTGGCCGCCGAAGGACGTTAAGGGTACCAGCTATGCGAGGCAATAAGGACGGGTGACTTAAGGAATAATCATATCTACTGTAGGAATAATCATATCCACTGTATTAAATATGGGGTCACTCCCTACCAAATTCTGACAAACTATTTAATATATATTATTCTAACACGATGTCATAATTAATAATTCAGATATCATTGAATTCACACTAGCATTGCTAATGGATATTGAACAATTTCAGGTGACATTTGAAAGCGTGAAAAATTCAATTTTTGGAGAACAAGAAGTTCAAGTGTTTTTTGACTTTCTGTAATTACCATTTTTTTTTCTTACTTCTGTTTTTAGAATAAATTCTTATTTAGAATATTGTTTTCATAGTTAAATGCTCTGAAAATTTATATTGAAAAAATATCAGTTGAAAATATTTTAATAAATCTATTTTTACACTTGGATATGTTTAAATAAGTCTTATTTTCTTTTAGTAGTCATAACTCATAATAAGGAAATAATGTTAAAGAAAGATAAAGAGACCTTTGGTGGGATTTGACTCACTGATCGGTCACGGATGCCATATTTTAAAATGAGTCATGACACCTACCCGAGATTATACTAGTATCTGCTAATCATGCCAATGAAAAAATAGATATCGTGTCCAGTGCACAACATAGCATACATGAGACTTTCCATTGCCGAAGCATAAGGAACTGTCTTCATCATCTCTATCTCATCAGGTGTCTTAGGACACTGTTCCTTCGATAAAGTGATTTCATACTTGAAATGGAGAAACCCTTTCTTGGAATCCTACATGCTAAAACGAGTAAGAATAGTATCGATATAACTAGCTTGAGATAAGCCCAACATCCTCTATTTTCGATCTCACATAAGTTTGATCCCAAGAATGTGCCTGACTTCTCTCATGTCTTTCATATCGAACTGCCTAGATAACCATACTTTAATCGAAAATAATGCCCCGACATTGCTTCTGATGAGTAAGATGTCATCCACATAAAATACTAAAAAGACCACCACGCTTACATCACACTTCTTGCACACACAGGACTCGTCCGAACTTTGATCAAAATTGTAAGACTTAATGGCCTGATAAAATCAAGTGTTCCAAGATTTAGATGCCTACTTAAGTCTATAGATAGATCTCTTAAGCTTGCACAACATGTGCTCCTGACCCTTTGGTATGAAATCAACTAATTGCACCATATAGATGCATTTGTCAAGACTTTTGTTAAAAAAAATTGACTTGACGTCCATTTGTCAAATTTCGTAATCGAAATGAGCCGCAATGAATAAGAGAATTCAGATAGACTTAAACATGGCTATCGGCGAAAGGTTTCCTCATAATGGATCCATTCTTTCTTAATGGGCTCTTTTGTAATAAGCCTACCTTTAAAGTTTTCTCCTTCTCGTTTGCTCCTCTCTTCTTCTTGTAGATTCACTTGCATTCGATGGATTTTTTTTCCTTCAAGTGGTTCTACAAGTTCTCAAACCTAATTAAAATACATAGATTTCATATCTGAATTCATAACCTTTTACCAAAGATCTGCATCTTTGTCTTAGTGTGCTTTATTGTAATTATAAGATTCGATATCTAGTTCTATCAGAATTTCGTTAAAAGACTCTCCCGAAAATATATATCAACCGGGTCAACGAACAACCCTTCCACTATGACGAGGCACTACATGTATTTGTGTACTAGCAGTGATACGTTGTGCTAATTCGGAATCATGCGTACCATTATCTGCATACACTTCTGGTTGTAAAATTGGTATGTTTGTGGTAGCACTCTGCTCTGGTTTAAATCGGCACATGTCTCAATAATTCTCCCACTACGACGAGGCAATGGGATATCGATGACTTGTAGTTTCTTTTCCGTTATACTGGTATTTTCTCTTAATTTTTCTAGAATAATTTTACTCTTGGACTTGTTGTCCATTATATAATTCTCTTTCAAGAATCGGACATTGATACTGATAATGACCTTATGATCCTCAAGATTATAAAACAAACCACCATTCGTTCCTTTGAGATACCTGACAAAGAAACAGACTTCTGTTCTCAATTCTAATTTACTCGTGTTTTTTCCAGCACGTGTGTTGGACATTCCCAAATTCGAATATGTCTCATACTAGGCTTGCGTCTGATCTACAATTCTGTGGGAGTATAAGGTACTGACTTAGAAGGTACTAAGTTCAGAATGTAAACTGCTATATCTAATGAAAATTCCCAAAATAAATTAGGTAAATCCAAATAACTAATCATGGATCTTATTATTTTCATAAGAATTTTATTCCTTCTTTTTACTATACTATTCTACCGTAGAGTGTCTGGTGTAGTCAATTGGGATATAATTTCCTATACTAACAAGTAGTTCCTAAACTCTTCAAATAGGTGTTCGCCACCACGATCGGATCGTAATGACTTGAAACATTTACCCAAACGCATCTCCATTTTCTCTTTGAATTCTTTAAATTTTTCAAAGTATTCAGACTTACGGAGTATCGAATAAACATATCCATACCTTGAATAGTCGTCAATTAAAGTGATGAAGTACTCAAAACTTTTTCTAGCTCGGATAGTCATAGGTCCACACAAGTCAAAGTAAACCAGTTCCAACGGTTTTTTAGCTCTATAGCCTTTAATCGAAAATGGCATCTTGATCATTTTACCTTCTAAGAATGACTCACAAGCTGAAAGTGCCTTCACTTTCAATAAACCTAAAAGTCTATCTTCAACCAGTCTATTTATTATTTTTAAATTAATATAACCCAGACGTAAGTGCTAAAAAAACGTCTGGTTCGTTAAAAAATGTTCATTTCTCTTATTTAGTAAATTAGACGTGTTTTACTATTGATTCTGTTGCAGTGTATGAGAGATAGAGATATAACATACAGATTATCCACCAATGTACCCGAACAAATAAAACGTTTATTTTTTTAATAACTACAAAGTCATTAAAACAAACTGATTATTTATTTTTAACCAAATTAGAAACTAAAATTAAATTCTTTCTAAAAGAAGGTACATAAAGATAATCTTTTAAAATTAAAATCCTATCTCTACTAAAAGAAAGAGTAACATCTCCCACTGTAACTGTTGTCATCTTGGTATTATTACCCATGTGTAGGTAAAAATCTCCCTATCACTGAGCTACTTGATTTCATGAAACCTCTACAAAGAATTACAGATATGATTGGTGGCTCCCGTATTTACACGCTAAGTACCGGTAGATAATACAACTAAACATGGTTCCACAACCAGTAAACAAAAATTACCTTGTTTATTCTACTTGCTAAGAAAAACTAGGCATTGCTTTTTCTAGTATCGTGTCTAGTTATAGTGAAAACATCTGACTTTCAGTTCTTTCACATTAGTACGTGGCCCACTAACAATCTTAAAAACTGTACTGCCCTATTTCTGAACTTTTTTCTTATTCATGCCTGTTAGCTTAGAGGAAGAACACTTTTCAAAAATAAATATGCTTTTTGGCATCCTAAAAATACCCTCGGCAGTTAAAACTATATCTATATTTCTTTTTCAATCAACATAATTAAGACCCGTAAATTTGTTTTCTTTAAGTGCAATCATGAGTTGTTTGAAAGCCATTTTAATTCTAAGAATTACATAATTAAAAATCATTAATTATGTTGAGCAAAATTTTAAATTTTATTTTAAAATCGGTTCCCTATACCATTTTAAAAAAATCACCAACAGCCTAGTACATCATGAATAGTATGCCTCGATAGAAATGACATCTACAATTCATCATTTGTCCAAATAGGCCAATTCCTATTAATTTACTATCTATGCAACAAATCGTGCCAAGTAGAATTAAATAGGTAATGTAGCTTCGATCATATAAATAATAGCAGTGACTCAAATGGAAAAAATACTATTATTTACAGCTAAGTATATACGATCACTTAATTCTGAATCAATCGTTTCGTAATAAACTCTTCAGATGAATAAGTGATTCTTCAAACTAACAATTATCTAGAATTATCTCTAAAGGAGGTTCATACCGGTGATCCTGTAATTAATTCTGTCCGATTGGGAGGAAGGCTCTAATGTCAATATGCAAAATTAATTACATCACCAACGAAATAGTGATAGAGATCGCGGAATTTATCTGTGAATAAGTTTTTTCACCCACTTACTTTTTAAAATATTTTTTAGGGTTATAAAATATGTTTAATTAAAATAAATTTATAACTTTTGAAAATCACGCGTTGTAAGAAATTTTGATTTTTAAATTATCTTTACTTATTTTTATGTGTAACAAATAAAATTTTTAAATTCTATTTATTTAAAAAAAATTATTTTATTTTTTCGTTATAAAAATAATAATTTCGAATCAACCAGAATTAATTAAAACATAACAGAATAAATATATCGAAATAAAAGCATCCAGTTATTTAAATAAATAAATATATTAAATTCCAACTTATATAGTCGATCTATAACTTTTTAGCTAAAGAGTTTCTGTTCATCCAAAAAACCTGCAATTCTATCAAAATTAAAATTCTAGTCTTCTGATTCTATCATACCTTTGCAGTCAATTAGAAACCTTGCACAATTCAGTTTCTACAAATCATAATTCAACTAAAAAATTGTTGTCGCTATACTCGCCAAATAGCCACGCCGCACCACCAAACCACCCCGCGTGCACCGTGCTGTGCCCGTGCACGCGTGGACCGCGCACTGCTCCACGTAACACTGATTGTGGCGGTTTTGCTTTTACCTGTTTAGGATTCCTTGATAATTCTTTGGTATTCCATGAAAATACATGAGTGATAATCACATGTGCCTATTAATCTAAAAAAACAAAGCCTTTCATGATTCCCATGTTCATGCTTTCATGAATTGAGAGTAATACACATGGTTTTAACAATTGCATTACATGAAAATTATCCATGATCACAACATAACAAATCCCAAGCATTCTGGAATTCAAGATCCACACTTTGCATTAAAGTGCCACGTGGAAAATAAAACCCATAATCATGATACCTAAGTGCATTCGACATCAATCTCAAGGTTAGCGCCTGTAGATGCCGCGACTATTGTTCACTCCCCTTTTATTTTGTTTTTTTTTTTGTTTCTTTATGATTATATAAAATCAAAAAAAATATCAGAACTAAACAAACGAAAAATATTTATTTTTACATTGATTTTATGCCTCCAAAGAGTTCACAATCAATCTAACATGATCAATCATCAAGATTAGAAAATTTTAATTAATAATCATTCAAACCTTACAATCAAACATGCAAAATAAATAATAACTATTAAAAGTCAATATTAAATTGCCTACAAAATCGAGAGTTAGTATAATCTAAATCTACTCGAATCCATGATAAAATCATTCTAATCAAATATGGCTCTGATATCAATTATTGAGACAAACTGCCAAGATTCTAAGATTATGTCTATGATTTTAGTTAAAAATATCCAAACGGACGAACGCCAAAATCAGCTCCAAATTAAAAAAAATTTAATATCAAATGATCAAAATGAAACCAGGTATATACTCCCAAAGTTAAATTAAAGTTATACCTTACAGTAGTATGATTTATTTCAGTTGCTGCAACAACTTTTAGTCTAGAAATTTTCGCAGTAGTAGACTTCAAATTGAAGTTCCAAATTTAAGCCTTCTACTGTATTCCGAATGTGAGAGACAAAATGTTGTGTGGGTTACAATTCTCGTATTCTTCAAAACTCTGACTAACTAATTATAGAATTCGTGTAAACTCTAACTGTAGAGATCAATTGTGGGGTAGGATTTGCATAACTGCATATATATAGAGAGTTACAGCATGGACCTATGAAATAAATATGACTTGAGCTCCTAATATAATTATGAATACCCACCTCAACCCATAAACAATTTCATAAAAATATTAATTCCAATTCATTCCACTAAAGAATTATAATTGTATTCCCTATTGGAGGCAAATTGTCAAGATCATTGATTTGAATACGATTTTTCGATTAAAAAAAACTGAACGAGTAATTGCCAAAACAGGCTCCAGATTAAATTTTTTTTGCAGTCAAACGGTCAAAATAAATTTCTTGCCATCGCAGTTAAATTAGATGAATACCTTTTGGTCGTTTCTTCAACTACAAATTTTGATTCTCTGAGTTGAAGCTCCAAATAAACTTTCTACTGTATTTTCGATGCGATTTCTGAACGTAGTGTGGGTTACGATCTTTCGAGAACTAGTATCAGCAGAACCTGATCAATCTTAGTCTTGAAAGATAACAACCAAAATTGGTTCAATGTACCCACATATTAATAGGCTACAGAGGGACCTGTGGAGTAATTATGATATAGACTCCTGGTGTGACTTAGATACTTATCCAGTGGTTTCGGTAAATATGCAAACCTCTCAGCGGTTTCTGCAATTATGAAAACTTTGCAAGAATTTTTATAATTTTCATAAAATACTAAATTACAGTTCATACCATTAAAGAACTGTAACTGCACTTCTAGCCATAATCTCAAGATCAATTGTAATGAGCTCTTATTATTAAATACTTAACTCATCTCCCCACGTTAATATTCTCGATACTCGCTAATTAAATTTAATTATTAATAATTTAATTTAATCAGCTTCTTAAAATTTCTTAAACCTTTCCACTTTACTTATTTGCCGACCGAATAATTAAATTCACATGCAGGATTTGGCTTGATCAAAACTTATAAACTTCCTTAAGGGGATATCATCAATCCCAAACAATTGAAACGTGAATTCCGTCAATAATTAATATTCAACATATAATTAATACCACTATCCAATTTACCAAGACTATTGACCAATAAAATATTCAACCATCTGATGAATCAAAATAATGAACATTAAATATACGTAAATAATAATTATTTCAAGATTAAGAGTATAAGCACTCATAATAAACTTGAGGTATAAATTTTTTTATATAGTCAATACAAATTTAATTATCCCAATGTGGTCATTTTCAATACACACAAAGTGTACTAGCACAGAGAGTCGGAACAATAAACGAAACTATTATATGTTCTCTATAACCAAAATAGGTCTACTAAAACTCTGTGTTACAATCATACCAATAGTTTGCCTAATTCCATCTAAACTGTGAACAAAAATTTATATTTTGTAAGAACCTATAATCTAATTTTCTATGTGCAAATCGTATTCTATATACCAGATTAAATACTGTACAGAATAAAAGACAACCATGTATAACATTAAAAAATAATATTGCATTTATTGATCATTAAGATTCTCATAAAATAAAAATTAATTTTATTAAAAATAAAATTAAATACCAAAACCAAATAAAATTCATAATTTTTAGTATACAACTCTGAAAATCTCCCATTTATACTCAAAATTATGTTGCCATGCATCTGACTTACATGCCCTCTACATAACTATCAAAAGTCTTAACCAGTAGGTTCTTTATAAAAGAATCTGCAAGGTTGTCTCATGATACAATCTTGGTCACAGCAACATCACCCCTCTATACAATTTCTCGTATCAGGTAATACTTATGCTCAATGTATTTTTCTTTCTTATGGACACTTGGCACCTTCAAGTTTGCAGTATTATCACAATAAAGTGTAATAGTCGATTGAACTGAACGCACCACATCTAGATCCAATATGAAGTTCCTAAGCAAACGACCTCCTTGGCTGCTTTAGAAGCTGCCAAGTACTCAGCCTTCATGGTGGAATCAATAATGCAAGACTGCTTGATACTCTTCCAGCTTATAGCTCCACCTCTCAAGGTAAACACATATCCTGAGGTAGGCTTACAAAAATCTTTGTCAGACTAAAAGTCCTAGTCTGTGTACCCTAAAGGTACTTGACTCTCCTCCTAGTAAATCAATATATAATCCTCTGTCATTTTCAGGTATTTGATTATATTTTTTAACGCAGTTCAATGCTCCTGCCCTGGATTAGATTGATAACTGCTAACCGTACTAACGACAAAGGCGATGTCGAGTTTGGTACAAAGCATAGCATACATTAGGCTTCCTACTATCAAAGCATAAGGAACCGCCTTCTTCTTTTCTATCTCATCAGATGTCTTAGGACACTGATTTTTAGACAGAGTGATTCCATGCTTAAAAGGGTTTGCCTAAAAGAGAGAAATCCTTTCTTGGATCCTGTATACTAAGACAAGTAAGGATATCATCGATATACTTTACTTGTGATAAACCCAACATCCTTGATTTTCGATCTCATAAAAGCTTGATTCCAAGGATGTGACTGGCTTCTCCTAAATTTTTCATATCGAACTACCCAGATAACCATACTTTTATCGAAGATAACACTCTCACGTCGTTTTTTATGAGCAAGATATAATCTACATAAAGTACTAGAAACACCACCGCACTTTCGTCACGCTTCTTGTACACATAGAATTATCTGAACTTTGATCAAAATCATAAGACTTTATGATTTGATTAAACTGAGTATTCCAAAACCTCAATGCCTGCTTAAGTCTATAAATGGATCTTTTAAACTTGCACAGCATGTGCTCTTGGCCCTTTGTTATGAAATCGTCTAGTTGTACCATATAGATACACTTGTCAAGTCTTCCATTAAAAAAAGTTGTCTTAACATTCATTTTTCAAATTTCGTAATCGAAATGAGCCGCAATGGATAAGAGAATTCAGATAGAATTAGGCATGGCTACCAGCGAAAAGGTTTTCTTATAATCGATCTCTTCTTTCTGAGTGAACTCTTTTGCAACAAGTCTAACTTTGAAGGTTTGAATCTTCAAGTCTGATCCTCTCTTCCGCTTGTAGATCCACTTACATCCGACGAGTTGTCTCTTCAGGTGGTTCTACAAGTTTTCAGACCTGATTGGAATACATAGATTTTATCTCTGAATTCATAGTCTTTTGCCAAAAATTTACATCTTTGTCTTAGAGTGTTTCGTTGTAGTTACAAGATTCGGTATCCAGTTCTACCGAGATCCTGTCAAAGTCTCTTCCAAGAATATATACCGATCGGGTTGATAAACAACCCTCCCACTACAACGAGGCACTACATGCGTCTGTGTACGAGCAGTAACGCGCTGTGCAAAATCTCAACCCTGTGCACCATTACCCATATGCTCATCTGGCATGTTAACGGTAGCACCCTATTTAGGATCTGCACCTACCCGATAATTCTCCCACTATAATGAGGCAATAAGATATCAATGACTTGTAGTTTCTCTCCCGTTCTACTAGTTCCTCTAATTTCTTTTAAAATAATTTTACTTTTGAGCCTGTGGTTCATAATATAATCATTTTCTAAGAATCGGACATTGGTACTAATAATGACCTTATGATCCTTAAGATTATAAAATAAATCACCCTTCGTTCCCTTGGGATACCTGACAAAGAAACAGACTTCTGTCCTCGACTCCAACTTACCCACGTTCCCTTTCAACACATGTGCTAGACACTCCTAAATCTGAATATATTTCATACTAGGCTTACCTAGGTCCACATTTCTATGGGGATAAAAGGCACTAATTTAGAAGGTACCAAGTTTAGAATATAAGTCGTTGTCTCTAATGCTAGTCTCCAAAATAAATCAGATAATTCCGAATAACTCATCATCAACCTTACTATCTCCATAAAATTTTATTCTTTCTTTTTGCTACACCATTCTACTACAGAGTGCCCGGTGCAGTAAACTAGGATATAATCCCTTCTGACGATAAGTAGTCCCTAAACTCTCTAAAGAGGTACTCGCCACCACGATCGGATCATAATGATTTAATACTTTTATCCTGACATTTTTCCGCATCCGCCTTGAATTCTTTAAATTTTTCAAAGTATTCATATTTACGGTGTATCAAGTAAATATATCCATACCTTGAGTTACTGTCAATGAAACTAATGAAGTACTCAAAACTATCTCTAAACCGTATAGTCATAGGACCACACACATCAGAGTGAACCAGTTTTAATGGTTCTTTAACTCTATAGCCTTTGACTGAAAAAGGTCTCTCTGTCATCTTACCCTCTAAGCAGGATTCATAGAATCGAAGTGACCTACTTTCAATAACTCAAAGGTCCATCTTTTACTAGTGTATTTATTCTTTTTAAATTAATATGACATAAGCATAAGTGCTAAAGAAATATTTGGTCCATTAAAGAAGAATGCTTTTTCTTATATGGTAAATTAGATGTGTTCTTCAATTTAGTCGGTTGCAGTGTACAAGAGATTGAAGTAATAATATAAAAATTATCCACCAATGTATCAGAACATATAATACATTTATTATCCTTAATAACTACATAGTTATTAAAATAAATTAAATATTCATCTTTAACCAATTTAGAAACAGAAATTAAATTTTTTCTAATTGAAGGTATATAAAGACAATCCCTCAATATTAAAATTTGATCTCTACTAAAACTAAGAGTGACATCTCCCACTACAACTGCTGTCGCCATTGTATTATCACCTACATGTAGGTAAATCTTCTCATCACTAAGTTGTCAAGTTTCATAAAATCCCTGCAATGAATTGCTGATATGATTAGTGACTCATGTATCTACACACCAAGTACCGGTAAATAACACCGCTAAACATGTTTTCACAACCAGTGAACATAAATTATCCTGATTGTTCAGCTTACTAAGATAAATTGGACATTATTTTTTTTCAGTGTCGTGTCTTATTGTAGTGAGAAATCTGTCTTTCTGCTTTTTTATACTAATTTGTGGCCCACTAACTACCTTAGAAATCATGCCATCCTGTTTCTAAACGATTTTTTTCTTCTTGCCTTTCAACCTAGGGGAAGAATATTTTCATAAATAAATACATTTCTTGGTATCCTAAGAATACACTTGGCAGTTAAAACTATATTCGTATTCCTTTTTCAGTGTACATAGTTTGGTTCCGTTAGTTTGTTTTCTTTTAATATAACCACGAGTGAATTGAAAGTCATTTTTATCACGAGAATCACATAATTAAAAATCATTAATTATAACAAGCAAAAATTTTGAATTTTATTTTAAATTAGTTTTCTCTACCATTTTAAAAAAAATCACCAGCAGTCTGATACCCTGTGAATAGTATGTCTCGATAAGAGGACGTCTACTATCTATCGTTTGTCTAGACATGTCAATTTTTATTAATTTTTATTAATTTACTATCTAGGCACAGACTGCGCCAAATAAAATTAAATAGCTGACGTAACTTCATTTTAGTAAATATTAGCATTAACTCATATCGAGAGGATACTATTATTTACAGCTAAGTTTTAACCACCACCTAATTTTGAATTAATCACTTCGCAATGAACCCTTCAGATGGATAAGTGATCCACACTAACGATTATTCAGAATTATTCTTGAAGGAGATTCGTACCGGTAATACTGCAATTAATTATGTTCAATTGAGAGGAATGCCTTACTGTCAACACGCAAAATTAATTACATCATCTACGAACTAGTGACGGAGACAGCGAAATTTATCTGTGAATAAATTCTCTCCTACTTAGTTTTTAAAAATATTTTTGAGAGTTATAAAAACTGTTTGATTACAATAAATTTATTAATTTTGAAAAATCACACGATTCGAAAGATTTCAATTTCTTCAAACCACTTTTCATATTTTAATGTGTAAAAAAAAATGAATGCACAATTTTTTCTTTCCTTTACAGCTAAGATATTGAATAAAGGCATTCAAGTACGAGTTATTACATATTTTTTTGAAAATTAACAATTTATTAAAATTAAATATTTTTTATTTAATCAATCTAAAATTTTGAAATTAATTTTTACGTTTTTTCAAAATATTCGATTTATTAAAAAATTATTTCAAACTTGTTATTTTGTAAAAAATAAAATGTCTAAAAAATTTTCATTTAATTACAAAATTTTTAATTAAAAAAAATTAATTTTATTTTTCTTTACAAAATATTAATTAAAACTAAATTTTTTCGAATTAATTAAATTAAACATGAAATATAAAACTAAGGGTAAATTACGCTGACCTCCCCTGAGATTCACGAAAATATCAACCACCTCCTATGTGGTTTCTGAAATGTCATTAACTTCTCCTCAAATTTAGTTTTTGCATCAAATTAGTTTAACCATTAAATTTTCGTTAGTACTTTAACAGAAACCACCAAAATCGTCTAAAATCTGATGAGATGAGAGGTTAGGGTAGAGAGAGGAAGAAAAAATAGAGAGAAAGCAAAAAAAGGCTAGGCGCCACACATAAAACCCACCAAAATTGGGGTTTCTTTTGGCTTTCTCTCTCTTTTTTTTTTTCTTCCCTCTACCCTAACCTCCCCTCCCCTATGATTTTGGTGGGTTTTGATGGTTTCATTAAAGTAGTAACGAAAATTTAATGATTGAACTAATTTGATGTAAAAACTAAATATAATGGGAGGTTAGTTATATTTCAATTGTCACAGGAATTGTGGTTGATATTTTCGTGAACCTCGGGAGAGGTCAGTGTAATTTATCCTAAAACTAATATTTATCATTTACGCAGTTTATATAAATAAATAAACAAAATAAATATTATCCGATTTTATGATCGAGGTGAAACTCTATCAAGTTTCAAGTTCTTGTATCCAAATAAGCTTCTAGTCTTTTAATTGCTGTAGAAAACTATTTATTTTTATCAGAATTTAATCAGGGCTCATCCATTCGCAGTGTTATAAATATACAACACTTCTCAATCAAAACATATAAGAAAATAGACCCCCGAGCCGCCTCAAGCAGCCACCACCGCTGGCCACCCATTGGCGCCACCAACAGCACTGCACCAGCATCCTCCTAAGGCTTTTTCGACCTCTTCCGGAACTCTATTTTCATCTCTATTTTTTCTAAAACATAACGAAATATACTATTTTTTTTATAAAAGCCCTAGTTCAAAAACATCTAGAAAATGGCTTTCAATTGTCGCTGAACCACCGCTGCTGCTACCGCACTGCCCCTGGTTGTCGCTAACTTTTCAATGCCATTACGGCCTCATATGAGCCCCGTGTTCATTTTTATTTTTTTAAAATGTAACTTACAAAATATACTATTTTTACGAACCCCGATCAAAAATAGCCTAAAAAATAGGCTTCGATGGCCCGAGAAACCGTTGCGTTGCACCGCCCAGTGCTGCCTGCTGTTGCTTCCACTGTTTTGGCTTTTTTTGTGATTGATTCAGATCCCGTTTAGCACTATTTTAAAATTGATATCCAGCAATACAATGCCTTGAAGAACGCCTTGAAAATAGTTCCGAAAAGCATCAAACAATGGCCCCGAATAGCCCCTGAACTGTCGCTGCCCACCACCGCCTTGCGCTGCCAATTTTGACTTGTTTTTTGCTAGGTTTTTACTATGTTTTTGGACTATTTTTTAAACCCATTTTACTGCTATTTTGTGTCTAAAAAATAACACAAAATTCGTCCCCAAAAATTCGCAAAATCGAACAAAAATGCTCCCAAGCCGCCAGCCAAAACCGCCAGCGGTGGGTTATTTTGCCGCCCCTTTTTGCTGCATTTTCAGACCTGTTTTGTTACTATTTTTAATACACAAAATCTGTAAAAATAAAATTATCAAAAAAATCTGTTTCAAAATCGTGCAAAAACCATCGCAATCCGTGGTTCGAAGCACCCGAAACTATCTCTTGAACCACTGGTTGTACCGATGCCCGTTCTTTGTGTTTTTGGACATTCGAACCTATTCTTAAATATTCTATAATATCTAAAAATAATAATAAAAGTTTTTACATCGAAAACCTATATTTTGAAGCCTCACATTCGATCTAAAAAAAATTAACGGTCAACCCCCATGAAAAAAAAATAATCATCATTTACACATTTAATCAAATATAAAAATAATGACGATCATAAAATCGAGATTAGAAAGCCTACAAAATAAAGTTAGCAGAGTTTTAAATATACCCAACCCCTCGATTAACCATAAACATAATCAAAACGGCTCTAATACCAATTGTTTGAGGCAAACTACCAAGATTATTGATTTGAATACGATTTTTCGATTAAAAAAATTGGACGGGCATTCGCTGAAATAGGCTCCAGATTTAAAAAATTTTGATGTCGAATAATTAAAATAAAATCCGTGCCACCACAATTAATTTAGATGAATACATTTCGGTCATTTCTTCAACTACAAATTTTGATTCTCCGAGTTGAAGCTTCGAACAGACCTTCTACTGTATGCTCGATGCAATTCCCGAATGTAGTGTGGGTTACGATCCTTCAAGAACTGGTACCTACAAATCCTGATTAATCTTAGTCTTGAAAGACAACAACCGAAATTGGTTCGGCCTACCCATATATTTATAAGCTACAGCAGGGATCTGTGGAGTAATTATGGCATAGACTCATAATGTGACTCAGATACCTATCCAGCAGTTTTTGCAAATATGCAAACCTCTCAGCGATTTCTGTAATTATGAAAACCTTATGCAAACCTCTCAGCGATTTCTGTAATTATGAAAACCTTGCAGCGATTTCTACAATTTTTATAAAATACTAAATTACAGTTCATACCACTAAAGAACTATAACTGCACTTCAAGTCATAATCTCAAAACCAATTGCATTGAGCTCCTGTTATTAAATACTTGACTCGTCTCCCACGTTAAGATTCCTGATATCCGCCAATTAGATTTAATTATTAACAATTTAATTTAATTGGCTTCTTAAAAAATTTTAAACCCTTTCACTTAACTTATTTGCCGGCCAAATAATTAAATCTACCTATAGGATTTGGCCCGGTCAAAATTTATAAGCTTTCTTAAAGGGTATCATTAATCCCAAACAATCGGAATGTGAATTTCGTCAATAATTAATATTTACCATATAGTTAATGCCGCTATCCAACTCACCGAGACTATTGACTCATAAAATATCGCACTCTCTAATGAATCAAAACAACAAATATTAAATATACACAAATAATAATTATTCCGAAATTAAGTGCATAAGTACGCATAATAACCTTGGAGTGTGAATTAATTTATACAGTCAGTATAAAATTAATTACTCCAATGTAGTCTTGTTCAAACACAAAAAAATGTATTAGCATAGAGAGTCAAAATAATAGACGACGCTATTATCTATTTTTCGTAACCATGACAGACCTACTAAAGCTCTGTGCTACAATCGTACCGATAGTTTTTTCAATTCTATCTAAACTGTGAACAAAAATTTATATTCTACAAGAACATATAATCTAGTCTTTTGTATGCAAATCGCACTCTACACACTAGATTAAATACTGTACAGAATAAAAGACAACTATGCATAATATTAAAGAAATAATATTGCATTCATTACTCATTAAAATTCTCATAAAATGAAAAAATAATTTTATTAAAAATAAAATTAAATACTAAAAGCAAATAAAATTTATAATTTTTAGTATACAACCCTGACACTCCTATTCATATTCTCAAAATCGAATATTCGAGCTCCTACTATTAAATACTTATTTATTTTTCCCGCATTAAGATTCTCGATACCCACCAATTAAATTAAATTACTGACAATTATATTTAATCGGCTTCTTAAATAAATTCTTTAAGACCTTCTACTTAACTTATTTTACTGTCAGATAATTAAATTCACCTGCAGAGTTGGGCTCGATTAAAACTTATAAGCTTCTTTAAACGAGTATTGTCAATCCCGATCTTTCGAAATATGAATTTCATCAATAATTAATATTCACCATATAATTAATATCGTCATCCAACCCGTAAAAACTTACACCTGTAAAAAATTACACCCTTTAATAAATTAAAATAATAAATATTAAATATACATAAATAATTATTTATTTCGAGATTAAGAGCATAAATATTTATAATAACCATACGGTGTGAATTAATTTATATAATCAGTATAAAATTAATTACTCCAACGTGATCCTGTTCAATACACACAAAGTGTACTAGTACAGAGATTCGAAATAATAGGCAACGCTATTATCTGTTCCCTGTAACCAAGACATATTTATTAAAACTCTGCGCTACAGTCGTACCAATGGTGTGTTTAATTCCATCTAAGCCGTGAACCAAAAATTTATATTTTACAAAAATCGATAATCTGATCTTCTGTGTGTAAGCCGAACTCCACACACCATATTAAATACTGTGTAGAATAAAAGACACATATGCATAACATTAAATAAATAATAAAACTGCATTTATTACTCATTAAGATTCTCATAAAATAAAAATAATAATTTTATTAATGAATAAAATTAAATACTAAGAAAATAAAAATATATATAATTTTTAGTTCACAACCCTGTCACCAATATCATATCAAAATTGAATAAATAAAAGCTTTTTGTTTTGACAAAACTCATGGATGGAGAAAAATAATTTTTGTTCTTTTACAAAATACTTTTGGTTTTCATAGTTTTGCAAAATATTTTATTCAAAATTTTGTTTTATTTTAAAAATTAATCATACTCCTATTTAATAACTTATTCACTGTTAATGAAAAAAAAAAAGCAAGAGTAAAACATAAATAAGGTGGTGTTTGAGATTGCTGGAACTAGTAGTTTAAAAATTGTAGTTTGTAGTAGAAATTGTAAGTATTTAGTAAAAATTATAGATTGTATTTTAAATATAAAAAAAAATAATTATAACTTGTAGCAGGAGTTGTAAGTATTTTGGAATAAATTATAAATTGTAACTAAAATTAATAGTAAAAAGCTAAAAATTGATGAAACTACCTTTGCCAAACACCTCCTAACTGAGATCAAAGAATGCTATCAAGAAAAAGAGTAGGTTGTATTAAAAATTGTGGGTATTTAGTAAAGATTGTAGATTGTATTTGAAATATAAAAAAAAATAGTTATAACTTGTAGCATGAATTGTAAGTGTTTAGAATAAATTGTAACTTGTAACTAAAATTAATAACAAAAAATTAAAAATTAATGGGACTACCTTTGCCAAACACCTCCTAACTGAGATCAGAAAATGCTATCAAGAAAAGAGTATCTAGATTGGTTAAAACAAGTAAATATGTTAAAGTGCATTTAATTAAAGTGGCACCATAAAAATTGATAGCGCCACCCTTAATTAGATGGCTATATTTTAAAAATTAGTATTTTGATTTAGTTTTTAAATTTTTTTATCAAATAATTTATGTTAATTTTTAGATTAAAAAAGCTAAAAAAATCAAGCTATCAATATTCAATCAGGCCTTAATCAAGAATTTTGGTCACATTAGTTGAATATGTTAAAATAATTGTTTAAATAAATCTTAATATTTGTGTCTTATTATTTGAGAAAATGAATACCACAGTCTACTTATAGCTTCTGCTCTATATATACAGTTAGTTGGAAGACCAACTTATCATCTAACTCACAAGCCTCAGAATGGTTCAGCTAATGCTCCTTCAAGTCTGATCTTCTTTGGCTCCAAGTATTAGCTGCACTATGCTTTGGCTCCAAGACATGTAGGCTGCCTTGCAGGCCAGCTTAAGTTTTAAAAGGTCTAAAGATAAATTTTAAAATAAGACCTCTTAAAAATTTGTACAAATTAAAAATAATAATAATAAAATAATTTGTCTAAAATAGGCCCCTCAAGATTTATCACATGCTTAAATAGTTTGTTTACTCTTTGTTTATTTATTTATTCTTCATATCTAAATAGAAATTTTCTACTAAAAATCATGATTTTATTTAAATAATCAGCAATTTATAATAGATATTTCAAAAAATCTCAAAAAATTACAAAATCTCTACACAAAAAATTATACACAATATTATAATAATAATAATAATTTACCTATGATGAGTTTAATATTTAATTAGATATGAATAAAAACTCTTCATATAAGTACTTCAAATTTTGATATTTTTAAAATTTATCAAAATTTTAAAATTTAAAATCATGACTTTACTCGCTTTAGGTGAGGGCCGAATATGCTCCATTGTGCTTTGAGTCGTGGCTTCCTAGGTTAGTGGCTGCCCAGGTGTGTTTTTGCCTCTCACACTCTTGGCTTCACTATTAGGGATATTTTCTCTCTTTTTTTTTTAATTATTTATTTATTTAGTTTCTTATGACTATTTTAAAAAAAACGAACGTTTCGATTAAAATTGAAAACTTACTACAATAAAAATTCACAAAATAGGTTTTAAGTGATTTTTTAGTCTTGTTTGAAGTTTTTTTTTTTAGTTAAAACATTTTATATTAAAATTTTATTATGTTAAGGAAAATGGTATATTACATTTACCGTTCTTGAAGTTTATTGAGAGCTCTAACGAGGTTTTTGAAATTATATTATCCTCCCCTCTACTTACATCACTAATATTAATTTCTCTCTCTGTCAATAAACTGTTAAAAAATATAATGAAATTGGCTAATCTAGAAGCAATTATTATACTATTAATTTATATTTTGCCCTTATATTTTTTATTATTTATATTGCCCTTGATCAAATAATAGAAAAAAAAACATCAAACAAAATAATACAATAATTTCAAATTACATGTTTATTTTACTATTACTAATGTATAGATTATTTATGTAAAATACTAAATTAATCAGACATCGATACGTGCATGATCAAATTATATTTTATTTCTAAAAAATAATAGTATTTTCTATTTATTATTTATTTTTTAAAGATAAAATATAATTGCTAAGACACTTAATAATATTCAATGAACTTAATTTTTTATATGAATGGTTTACAAACTGAGAACAATAAAATGAATAAATTCGATTATTGAAATAGAACCAGGCCCTGATTGGCAATCTTATCTTTTTATTTTTTTGGTTAAAAACGCTAAAAAATTAAGATTGTCCATTTGACAAAAAAGTTAAAAAATTAAAAAATTAAAAAATCAAATCAAAACACAACTCACATGATATTCTATTCAAACTCTCACTGCTTTTAAAATACAATAATATTTTTTATTCATAACTTATTTACACTACTATCAACTATATATAAATATTAATATTAAATATATAGAAAGATAAAATTATTTACTTTAAATAAAAAAAGTTAGTTTTTTATCCAAACAACTAACTTTAAAAAGTTAGTTTAAAAGCTAAGTTACTCAACAATCTATTTTAAACTCAATTTAATTTTTTAGTTAAAAACACAAAAAAAAAAAAAACTAACTTTTAAACTAATTATCAATTGACCCTAACTTTAGGCTCTTAAATACCAAGAGTACTTCAAGCCTTTCATATATAATTTCAATACAGAGAAAAATAAGTTGGTCACTCATATTAACAACCTTAACCCGAAAGTCCTAATTGGAGAGAGCAATGTAATTTCACAAATATCAAGGGACCTGCTAATCTTTTCCATAATCTCCGAGAGAAGCAAATATATAATTTACTCAAAAAAAAATCAAAATATTTAGGTCTCATTTTGCAACTTGGCTTTAAGTCAAATTTTTTTTTGCTTAAAGTCACTTTAAATTAAATAAGTAAAAAAATTTATTTAATAAATCATATAAATAATTTTAAATCAAAAGATAAAAAAATAAAAAGCTTTGATTTAAAATGAATTTAAGCCAAAAAATTTATGTCAAAAAAAATTTAAGATTTATTTTTAAATAATTTTATATTTAATATAAATCTTATTCGATAGATTTTGACAAGTAAATTTTAAAAATATAATTATTACAAAAAAATATATAAAATAAAAATTATGATATTTTCAAAAAATATATAAAATTATTTTACATAAAACAATACTAAAGAAATCTAAATTTAAAAAAAGACTCTTTTTTCTTTAAATTAAAAGACAAACTTAAACTTTAAGTTCACTGTGGAATGAATAATAATATTTAGGGTAAATTACACTGACCTCTCCTGAGATTTCTAACAAAAACAGATACTCACTCCGTGATTTCTGAAATGACACACTAATCTCCCGTGAAATTTAGCTTCTCCATAAAAAACATCCAACCGTTAAACTTCCCTTTAAACTTAATGAAAAAGTTAATTTTATATTATATATACATAATACATATACATACTATATATATACATATATATATATATATATATATATATATATATATATATTATTTTATCCACCA
>JAOTRH010475791.1:0-26171 GCA_034768845.1 Heliamphora exappendiculata
TGTTTGAGTCTACACAATTAAGCATTTGGTCGACACAAATTTATCGAGAGTCTGACAACAAGTATGAGTCAACACTATATAGAAAGGGGTCGACACTTTTTGTTCGCAGTGCCACTTCTATACAGTTTTGGGTCAACTCAGCACACATATGTATCGACACTTTTTTAAATGGTGTCGACACTTTTCACGCATCAATGAAGAATATCAAAAGCATTGAAATGCATTGAAAAGACATGGTTAGTATGGCATATTAATCATGAATTAAGAGCACATAATATACCAAGTTCTCTTCTAATATAGCAGATTCTTTCTTCATTTAAGGATTTTGTGAAAATATCAGTTAATTGGTAATCTGTACCAATGAATTCAAGCTCGATATTACCTTTTTTGCACATGATTTCGTATAAAATGATATCTAATCTCAATATACTTAGTTCTTGAGTGTTGTATTGGATTCTTAGATATATTAATTGCACTTGTATTATCACATTTTATAGGGATGTGATCTAAACAAAAATCATAGTCCTCTAATTGTTGTTTCTTCTAATGAACTTGTTTACAACAGCTTCCAGCTGTAATATACCCAGCCTTGGCTATAGACAAGGCTACTGAGTTCTATTTCTTGCTAAGAAATAGAATTAGGAATTGACAAGTTCCACTTGTACTTTTTCTATCTATTTTGCATCTAGCAAAATCATCATCTGAATAGTCAAATAACTCAAAGGCTATTCCTCAATGATAGAATAATCCTAAGTTTTGTGTACCTAAGAGGTATCTAAAGATGCGCTTAACAACGATCACATGTGATTCTTATATAAACTCCTTATATAAACTATTGAGCATTCATGACCGTTGGAGGTAGGTAAGGGCATTAAATGCCAAAAATTTAACCGTTGAAGTCTGCCAGGAATTTAGATTTTCGTCACAGGTACAGACACAATTTCTTTAGTGTCGACACAAAATGTCTAGGGCAAGGATTTTCAAGAGATTGGGTCGACTCAATTCTTCTGAAGTGTCGACACAATTTTTACAATCTTCCTCACCAACACAACGATGTCGACACAAATAGATATTGTGTCAACTCATTTGAACTTCAACATTTGGGAGAGGACAATTTGTGTCGACTCAAATCTTCTTGGTGTCGACACTAAAATTCTGCAAGTACCATCGGGATATTTGGGTCGACTCATTTGGACATTGGTGTCAACACCAAATTTCTTCAGGCAGGCTCAGAATATTTGTGTCGACTCATCTTCAATGTTGTGCCGACACAAAATTATGCAGGTGATCTCGGTACTTTTGTGTCGACGCATTTGGCATTTGTGTCGATTCAAAGTTCTAGATAACAAAAGTAAGGAGCCACTTTCGTGTCGACACAAATTCAGTTTGTGTCAACTCATTTTGAGTGCAGAGAGTTTCGGCTATTTTATGTTGACACAAAATTTATTTGTGTCGACACTAACTTTTAATACCTGAAAACAATTTTAACAACAAGTTAGGGTATCAAATCATTTGTTCAAAGTTGTTGACACACTTGATATTTTCAAATATACTTTGCCTTAAAATTTTGACTCAATTATCAATTGGGTTCAACACAAAATATTCTCAAGAATACTTAGGTGTTTTAATTCTCTTGAGAGATAAGTAATTTCTTTTGGCTAAAGATGTCAACTCATTTGTTCAATATGTGTCTACACTTTATTTTTTAAAAATATAAATATTATCCTTTTAAATTCATGTATTCTTAGAAAATGAATATCAAAATTAATATAAAAAGTCATTGGGCTAACAATTATTGTTAATAGTTTTTGTCTAGAGGTTGGAGTGTTTCATTTTTTGATTATGCAAGGCTTATGTCATGGCCTTTGGTTTTTTCAAGCCAACTGTGCGGCACTTAGAGCTTTTGTTCGATCCTTATATGCGTTAAGTCAGCTTATCACCTTAAGATCACCGAAAAATTAGAAGAGATGTAGGTGTTGGAAAAAATTAGTGTACCTTTTGTGTGCATTGTAATAAATAAAATAAACCCGTAAAATTGGACTTACAGACCGTATGATTTTAATCATAAAAGTTAATCAAGGTCAGCGTTTGACGCTATATCTTTAAGATATATTCGTCCCCACTACGGTGCTTACGGTTTCACGGAAGTTTATCTCCAAGGATACAATGATCTGAATCTCATAGAATAAGCACTGCAATCGGTGGGCCTGTCAAACTGAACTATGTTTTGTGCTCCTTTTAACAGACTCCGACACAATGTATGAAATATATCATTTAAACTCTATATTTAAAACTAAAAGAGGAACGCCATGTATATAGACATACTCGTGATTATTTAAAATAATCACGAAACGAAGAGGCATGCCTATTCATACCAAATAGGTGCCACTAAATGACACACCTCTAGAATGGTAATTTTTCAATTACCACCTTCAATTAATTTAAATTCACATTAAAAAATAATTTAAAATTATTTTTTTTCAATAATTCTCCACATGAATGAAAATTAATTGGATTGACTATGCAAACGACAACGCAAGACTATGCAGACAAAAAGAGAGTATAAGCGAAATTTTTTTCTATAAGGATAGGTGATAAACTATTAAACTATTAAACTTACTAGCTAATTAGTGGACGTGATGCATTTAACTGTTCAGCAATTTGTGTAAGTCAAGACAATAAAATGTCTCACAAAATCTTTTCAACACAGTTTTAGTTCTCACGGTTGTACCCATTTTGGCCCTAGGCAATTCCTGATTTCATGAGTGCTTTAGAGAATGTAGCCTTACCATTCTCATAGAAGTGGCCCCTTCTCACCGATATAGGTAAATTCTCATTAAAAGTATCCTGCTATACCCCACCTGAATTTTCAAGATATGAGAATTATTAAATGCACAACTTATCCTAAATAACGCTGCAGGTATCACTGTATCATCATAGGAATGGGTAGAAGATATTATCTCCACAGTGATTCTATTAAGTTTCACACAATTCGGTTGTCCCGTTGAACCTAGATCATGGGATCTTCAGTCAGCTAAGTTGGGTTGCCATTGAGGCAACTCTTAATTTATAGGCTTTAATCACATTCTCCTCGATGATTTATTAACTAACTCTTTACACAACCTTTAGGTTAGCGGATCCGCGATGTTATCTTTTGACTTTATATAGTCTATTGTGATAACTCCATTAGAGAGTAATTATTTTATAGTATTGTGTCTTCAACGAATATGTCGAGACTTACCATTATACATATTACTCTGTGCCCTTCCAATTACTGATTAGCTGTCACGATAAATATAAATTGCAGGCACAAATTTTGTCCACGTTGAAATGTCCTATAGAAATTGGCGAAGTAATATAATTCAATGGATCATAATATCTTGCATGCATATTCACTTACGCGCATGATTTTGTCTTCTTTGCAATTATATGCATTGATGCATTTCTTGTGTTTCAATTTTACACACCAATTGTTATTCTAGTTTGTCGATTTCTTACTTTGCTAAGAATGACTTTTGATTGTCGACTTGAAGCCCGTTGCCATGAATATAACAATAAATGCACAAAATCACACCAAATCTGTCTTAAGATTGTTGAAAAAAACTTTTTGTGTACTTGTAATAAATAAAATAAACCCGTAAAATTGGACTTACAGATCGTGTGATTTTAATCATGAAAGTCGATCAAGACTAGCGTTTGACGTTACGTCTTTAAAACATATTCATCCCTGCTATGGAGGTTATGGTTTCACAGATGTCTATCTCTCATGATACAATGATTTGAATTCCACAAAAGAAGCACTGCAATCAGTGGCTTATCGAACAGAACCATATTTTGTACTCCCTTTAACGGATTATGACACAATGTATGCAACATATCATGTAAATTATTTATTTAAAATCAAAAGAGGAACACCACATATATAGACGTTCTTGTGACTATTCAAAATAGTTATGAAACGAAGAGACATGCATATTCATACCGAATAGGTGCCACCAAAGGACACACCCTTAGAATGGTAATGTTTCAATTACCACCTTCAATCAATTTACATTCACATTCAAAAATGATTTAAAATTATTTTTTTCCAACAATAGGCACACTTGACTTTGGAAGAAATGGAGAGCTTCACTAAGAGAGAAGAGATTACAACTTGAGAGCTTTGATGGGTGCCTTGCCAAATGAGGCCACCCATTTTATACAGGTATCACACGCTACGATGATTGGCCTAGATCTATCTACGTGTCAATGATCTAATTGTTGGGAATGTTCCAGAACATCCTCTAGAAGCTTCCTACATCCATACTTGAATATTATATCCTATTCTAGAATTTCCTATACAATTTCACATATCTACATGTGCGGATATTTCTAGAGTTCTTTATACTTCTCTAAAATATTCTGGACCCCTCCAGAGTCTTCAAGGCACTTCAAGTTTCTTCTATACTCTAGATCCTTCAAGGATAATCTAGAGTCTTCCATAAACCTTCTTTGCCTTAATCTAGCCTTCTTTATGGTCGAGAGCTAGCGGGTTGTGACATTCTCTCCCACCCAATCTGGTGGCGTCCTTATTGTATTCCTCTTCAAATCTTCATATTAGTCTCAGAACGGCAACAAGTCTTCTGCTGCCTCCCAACTTGCCTTGTTATCTGGCAAGCCTTTCCACTTCACAAAGTACTCGTGCCTTGGTTGTTGGTTCTTTCTCTGAATGATTTGCTCCTGGAGGATGCACTCAGCGTGCCTTGTCTCCTCACTTGTTTTCTCCATCGTTGGCCCTTCCTCAAGCCGCATGCTGGACAAAACATTCTCATTTGAGCTAGCCTTACCCTCGTAGAAATTATGTGTAGACCTCTGTCTAAAATGCACTGTGTGTTTTGAAGAGAGTATTATTACTTCATGTTACCGTAAGAAATCCATGCCCAATACTATGTTGTAGTCGTCAAGCGGCACCATCGAGAAGTCCACTTTACCATTTCAGGTGCCCATGTGTAGTTCTACCCCGCTAGCTATGCCATCTAGTGGCCTTGGCTTGGCGTTGATTGTCTTTAGTGTTCCTTGCCCCTTCTCGATTTTCAGTCTAAGTCGCTTGGCTTCATCCATCTTGATGAAGTTATGAGATGCACCTGTGTCCATCATAACTTGGGTTGCCTTTCCATTGATGCTAGCATCCACATGCATTAGTGACTTGTCCTTCGTTCTTGCTGGCTCCGAGCTTGCCTTGACGACATTGAGTAGCTGAATTGACCCCATATATGCCTTCTCTTGGTCTCCCGCTCAGCAATTGAGGCATTAAGGACTTCTATCTTCGGACACTCCCTTATCCAGTGTGGACCATCACACAAAAAACACTTTTTGGGCTTAAATCTGTCCTTACCCTCGCCGACAAGGGGTTCCCTAGTCCCCTTCCTTTGCTGATGACCTTTTTCCCGATCTTCCTCACCTTCACTATGACTTCCCTTAGATGTCTTAGCCTTGTCACCCTTGGTGTATTCAATCAATGACTCTACTATTGCCATAGCCGTTGCAAGATCTTGCACGCCACAACGACATAGCTCTTACTCCGCCCATGGTTATAGGTTGTCCAGGAAGTTGAGCAATAATTCCTCATCGGTCATATTCGAGATCTCCAACATTAGAGTAGAAAATTCCTTTACATACTCCCGAATAGATGTAGTATGTCTGAGTTTCTTCATGTTCTTCCTGGCCTGGTAGGCCACATCCTCAAGATGGAATTGCTTTTTCAGTTCCCTCTTAAAATTGTCCCAAGTATTTATGGTGCATGTACCTATTTCAATATTGGTGTGTCTCCTGCGCCAATATAGTGTTGCCGTGTGAATGAGGTAGAGGATCGCGGTTCTTACTTTGGCACCTTCGTCCACTAGTGCCATCGCCTCGAAGTATCTATCCATGTGTCAAAGGTAATTGTCAACCTCCTTGGCATCGCGCTTCCCATCATAAGGTTTTCATTTCGGCACCTCCACCTTAGTGATCCCCGATGAGACCATAGCTCCCCCGGTTATAGCCATCTTGCACACCGCTATGTCTTTATGAAAGTCATCCAATTAACCTTCAAAGGCTGCTCACAGCCAACAATTTTTCTTGGAAGGTCTCATTTTCGTTCTGCACGTCATGCGCCACAGAGTTGATAGTACCTAGCATGCCAGTCTTGAGGCCCTCGATCCCCCCATTGAGATCTTCGATCTCCTACTGCATGTTCTGCTCTAACATATCAAGCTGATTCCCTGTGTCGGCCACGACAAGCTCCACCTTTGCGAGTCGTGCAGCCATAGCTGTGACGGCATCACGAGACTTATCATTTTCCCTCTTCGTGTTAGCATCCTTCCCTAGGCTTGCTAGTTCACCACGTCATCCACACTTGAAGACATTGTACTCCTTCTTCCTTAGTCGCATAGCCTTCATTGCTTGCTCTGATACCATGTGTCATGGCCTTGGGTTTTTCTAAGCCAATCGTGCAGCACTTAGACGCTCACGTTCGATCCTTGTGTGTGCACTAAGTCAGTTTATCACCTTAAGATCACTGAAAGATTAGAAGAGATATAGGCACACTTGACTTTGGAAGAAATTGAGAGCTTCACTAAGAGAGAAGATATTACAACTTGAGAGCTTTGATGGGTGCCTAGGTCAAATGAGACCACCACCATTATATAGGCACCACTCACTACAATAAATGGCCTAGATCTATCCATGTGACAATGATCCAACTGTTAGAAATATTCTAGAACATCTTCTAGAAGCTTCCCACTTTCATACTTGAATATCCTACCCTATTGTAGAATTCTCTATACAATTCCATATATCTACATGTGCTAGATATTCCTAGAGTTCTCTAGACTTCTCTAGAATATTCTGGACCCTTGTGGAAATTTCAAGGCACTTTAAGTTTCTTCTAACCTCTAGATCCTTCCAGGATGATTTAGAGTCTTCCATAAACCTCATTTGTCTTAATCTAACCTTCTCCATGCTCGAGAGCTAGCGAGTTGTGACACTTGTATCTTTTTTGGCTAAAGGAGATCTAATTTTTTTTATGATAGAATAGAATTCTCTTGATATAGCAGATGATGAATTACAATTGCAATTCAAATCATTTGTGATAACGGAGGAAGAAAGGATGCAATCATTTTAAACTGTGAAGATGCATGGACAAAATTGAGAGAGAATAATGTTCTTGAGTATTTTGAAAATAGTGATTAGTATTAAAATAGTTTTAGGATTGAGAATACTTTGAAATTGATCTGGGAGTGTTGGATTAGATCAGCATGGATTAAATATCTCAAGACTAGGAGTCCCGTGATACCAAAATTTTCAGATTAAATCTCCTAACTTTAATCAAATTTTTTGTTTATTTACTCCATAGGATAATTACTTATTATATACAACTTAATCTAATCCTTTATTTTTTGTAAGTATTAGATAAGAAAAATAATTTGATTACAAAAATATCCATATGAATAAATTGGCATTCATTTTCAGTAAATTGTCATTGATTTCATTTTCAGTACAACGATGAAAATAATTGTATTATTGCACATCTATTAAGGCATGATTTCACATAATAATAATTTTTTATTTTTTATTTTTTTAATTTTCTTATTTATATTTTTAATAGAAATTATATATATATAGATCATCGGACCCTCGAACCTTGTAGTCCCAAACCTTGGGATTGTCGGGACCCCCAGAACCCTCCGACCACTAGGATCTCGGATCTTTTGGAACTCGGACTTTGGAACCCATGAAACCCTAGACCCCTAGGACCTCGGACGCTTGGGACCCTGTAGTTCAGGACCCCCACGACCCAGACCCCTAGAAGCCTTAGAACCCCCTAGGACGCAGACTCCCAAGACCCCATAGTCCCAGACCTATGGACCTCGGAACCTCTCAAAACCCATAAACCTCAAACCCCCAGAACTCTGGGATCTTAGAACCCAAAACCTTCAAGACACCGAACCCTCGAGACCTCTAGGACCCTAAGACCCCAAACCCCCAGGACTCTAGACCCCCAGACCCTGGTAATCTTGGACCCCGGGATCCCCTAGGATCTCGAAACCCTAGACCCCAAAAACTCTAGACCCTAGGACTCTGAACCCCTAAGATCCCAAACCTTTGGACCCTATAGTCTCGGACGGTTGGACTCTAAGACCCTAGTTCTATGGGACCCCAAACCCCCGGGACCCCTGTTCTCAGACCTCCGGGCCCCTAAGACCCTGGGTCCTACACCTCTAACCCAAAAACCCCAAGCTCCCGAGGCCTCGTAATCCTAGGTCTTGAACCCCTTAGGTTTCCGTAGCCTTAGACCTTGAGATCATCGAGACCCCAAACTCTCAAACCCAAAACCCCTGGGACCATAGGACCTTGGGACCCTAAACCCCTAAAATTTTAGATTCTCGGGACCCTAGGACCCTGGACGCCGAAATCCCTATGGACCTCAGACCCCGGGGACCATAGGACGCCCGGACCGCTAGGACCCCGAGACTCCAAATCCTAAGACCCCTAAGACCTTGAAACCCCAGACCAACAGGTCCTTGGGGTGCGTTAGCATCCCCAATATCTGGGACTAGAGTGTCCCTTCGACCATAACCACAGCCACGGCCTCGTTCTCCCCGCGTGGACATAATTCTATACGAAAGCAACATAACATGGTAAAAATTCATACAGCATGTTATTGCTAACGTAAAAGGCATATCATGTATAAGCATGCTAACACATAGCCACTTAAAATCATGTCATCACATCTCACATACCAAGGAGAACCAATAAGAATGACTCGTCCATCTGGATAATCTACTTAGATTCCGAGCTAGAAATAATGTCCGCAAAACACATCTCTAACATGGCTCCCAAATTTGTTAATCCAAACGCCCAAAGAAAAGACTAATCAATCATAAGGTCCAACCTTTATACCCATGTATACACAATCATCATGCTACACAGACTATCATGCTTATGTAAGAAAACTCTTGAACACATGTAATCAAGCACACATATATCCTCACAAGGTGATGTACCATCTTTCCCATGGCTCATAGGTATTCGAAGCTAGAGCTCTGATACCAAGTTGTCACGCCCCAAACACCAGGGTCACGTGAAATTCCATCAAAATACCATTTTAGAGAATAAGATTTGTAGTTGAAAAACCATCAACTCAAAACTATACATCATTTGGATAAAAATCCCCACTGTTCAACTCTCATAAACAATAAACATGCAATCTCATACATGAATAAGTATATCAACTCAAGGCGTACAAAACTAGCCTTCTGAAACAGGCGCCACATGTATAAGTACATGTCCAAAACAGGAAACTACAACTAGTTTTCTGCCACCACAGGAATATAGGTTAACTCCTCATGCTCATTTGAAAAGGTTTTAAAGCAAAATTTCACACTGTGCGCTAAAGCTCAATAGAAAACAGACAGTAATACTATAAAACAGGCTATGCAATTATACACACATGGGCTCAACCACAAGAGCTAAAAAATTTTTTTCTAAAATCACAAGTTTTTTGCTAGACTAACACGAGTCTCAAAAAAAGTTTTATCTCATAAAATCTCACATTTTTATTCTTCAAACTATGCATATTATCCTAACAGATATCATGCCATGGTTAAGAAAAAACTGTAAAAATACAGTAAGCTCGACTCAGGCCACACAGCCGAGGAGAAAGATCAAATGTAATCCTATATACCGACTCTGCCATACAGACAAAGGTAACAACTATAGACTCCTGCCCATTATCCTAGTCCTGAACCACTTAAGGCCTGCTAGATAATAACAAGTTCTATACGGTGTTACAACAATAAAGTCACTCACGGGGCAACATACTTCTTTACAGATTTTTACGACCGTTGGACGAAGCTAACCAAACTACGTTTACAGGGATTAACCCAAGGGACCGTAGCGAACCCACTCTGCGCACGTTTTTGGACTTTCACCAAAGAGCAATAGAAACCCAACTCAAAATCACACACTATCACGGTACATCTATGAAAATATTTAAAAATTCACCTGTAGCTCAACTGCGAAAATCCACAAACAGTTTATACAATACATGCATAAAAGAGATCCAATCCATTAAAATGGAGATCTAAATCATTTGCAACCAAAATGTTTATAAAGTGAGACTCAACCCCGCGGGTTAGTTCCAAACCTTTAACAAGACATTTTTCACCATTTTCTCAAAACACTTCGTTTTCCAACTTCCTTTGAAAACTACGAATACCACATACCCGAAACATGTATACAACCAAAAAAGAGGCATAAAAACCCACATTTATCCAAAAACTAAGGTTTACACATGAAAATCACATTTTATGTATTTTTTACCTGGTGAAAACACGTATAATTACATATATCACCCTTATACAGCAGTAGGGTCTAGAATCCTATCTCAGAGAGTCAAGAACTCGACGTCTCAAAACTGAACGACGTCAGAATGAGAATCTGACCGGATGGATGTGAAGTTCTCGGCCCTGATATTAAGGATCTGCAAAAGAACTAACACAAAATCAAGTCCTGGGCCCTCAAAGCTAGAGAAGGCAGAGAAAATGGATTTCTTAGCTGAAAAAAAAGAGAATATGAAAATATCTCTGCCCCTGGGATATTTATAAACTCGCCAAAAAGCTACTGTCCAGTCGACCGAACCCTAGAGTTCAATCGATCGAACCTAAAATTTTTGGTTCAGTCGACTGAGCCACACCCTTCAATCAACCGAACTGCAGGGCAGAGTGTTTTTCGACGCTTTTTAGGAAAAAACAAGTTTTGAAGGTCCAAACAAGCCTATACCAAACCCTGAAAAGCGTATAACACATTTATACATGCTGTTCTACAACTTAAAAACATAACTCATGCATTAATGCTATTCATATGCTAAAAAACACACATCAGATATATAAATAATCTAAAATAAAAGGTTCAGGGTCTCAAAACTCTCTCCTCCCTTAAGGAATTCCGCCCCCAAAATTCGCAACAAGGTCACAAGGTAAACAGGTCTGGGTATCCAGCACGCATCCCAGACTTGAGTTCCCATGTCGCTTCTTCAACCCTATGATGAAGCCATAGGACCTTGACATAAGCAATTGTTCTCCTCTGTAACACCTGCTCCTTTGTATCAAGAATTCTCATTGGACGCTATTCATAAGTGGCATCCTCATCAACCCGAAGCTCAGTCCAATCTAACATATGTGACGGATCAGGTTCGCACCTCCAAAGCATAGAAACGTGAAACACATTATGCACAGATGATAACTGAGGTGGTAAAGCCAAACGATAAGCAAGCTCACCAATTCTGTCGAGGATCTCAAATGGTCCAATGAAGCGTTGTGATAGTTTCCCGCTACTACTAAACCTCTGATCTGCATAACTCTTCTAGCGGCTTTGCACTATCATAAGGCATTGGCGAATCACGGTAATCTTCTCCATTGTCACCCGTACCATGTCGGGTCCCAAGACTGTGGTCTTTCCTACATCTGTCCAACATACGGGCGATTTATACGGTCTACTATACAAAGCCTCATACGGTCCCATCCCAATATTGGACTGATAGCTGTTGTTGTATGCAAACTCTGTAAGCGGTAGATGATCCTCCCAAGAACCTCTGAAATCAAGGACACAAGCCCTCAGTATATCCTCCAGAATTTGTATGGTCCTCTCAGACTGACCATCTTTCTGGGGGTGAAAAGCAGTACTGAACATCAAGTTCATCACCAAAGCCTCGAAGACTCTGCCAAAAGAGCGATGTGAAACGCGGGTCTCGGTCAGAAACAATAGATACTAGCACTCCATGCAACCAGACTATCTCTTTGACATACAAGCTACTCAGTCGCTCCACCGAACCCTTCACTCGGATGGGAAGAAGTGTGCAGACTTTGTCAACCTATCAATCATGACCCAAACGGCATCGTGTCCCCTAGGTGATCGAGGAAGTCCTGACACAAAGTCTATCGTGACATGCTCTCACTTCCACTCTGATATAGGCAACGACTGTAGTAATCCTGCCGGTCTCTGGTGTTCCACCTTCACCTTCTGACAGGTAAGGCACCGAGAAACAAACTAGATCACGTCTCTCTTCATTCCTGTCTAACAGAACTGACGACGTAGGTCATGATATATCTTCGTGCCTCCAGGATGCACTGCAAGGCGAGAATGATGACACTCACGTAATAGATCAGCTCGACATGACTCTGGCATAAACAACCTCCCAGCTAACCTCAGACTCTGATCGAAACCCACAATCCATCCTACCGTGTCCTCTTCACTTGTAGCACAATCTCGTATCATCTGCGTCTCCTAGTCCGTCTGTTGGACCTCTAGCACACGTGCTATCAACGCTGGTCGAGTAACTACTGAAAATAGAGTGGCGCCCGTCACTGTCTCCCCGAGACACAGATCAAACTCTCCAACCTCTCCAAACATGTCCCACTCACGTATAGCCACATAGCTAACGACCCATGAGATCTCCTACTGAGCGCGTCCGCCACAACATTGGCCTTCCCAGGATGATACTACAAATTAAAGTCATAATCTTCTAACAACTTCATCCATCGTCGTTAGCGCAAGTTTAGGTCCTTCTGCAAAAATAAGTATTTCAGACTCTTATGATCGGAGAAAACCTCGAAGTGATCACCAAAAAGATAGTGACGCCATGTCTTCAAGGCAAAGACCACAGCTGCCAACTCCAGATCGTGTGTTGGGTAGTTCTTCTCGTGCGTCTTCAGCTGTCGAGAACCATAGGTTACGACCTTACCCCTTGCATCAGAACACATCTAAGACCATCATGTGATGCATCACAGTATACCGTATTCCCTAAGCCTCGCTCGGGAATGATCAACACTGGCGCGCTAGTCAACCTCGTCTTCAGCTCCTGAAAAGCTGACTCACAGGACACATTCCAAACAAACACAATGCCCTTCCGCGTCAGATGCATCATCGGTGCAGCAAGTTTTGCAAAATTCTTTATGAACCGCCGATAGTAGCCTACTAACCCCCAAAAACTACGAATCTAAAAGACGCTCTTCGATCGCTCCCAATTGGTCACAGCATCAATCTTCGACGAACCCACAGATACTCCGTCGGTCGACACTACGTGTCTAAGAAACCTCACATCAGACATTCAGAACTTGCACTTCTCAAACTTTTCATACAAGCGATGCTCTCTCAATATTTGTAGCACGATCTGCAGGTGATCCTCGTGTGCCTCCCTAGTGGGTGAATATATCAGAATATCATCCACAAACACCACTACAAAACTGTCCAGATAAGGGTGAAAGATTCGGTTCATCAAACTCATGAATGTAGCAGGAGCGTTCGTCAAATCGAACGGCATAACCAGAAACTCGTAATGACCATAGCGAGTCTAGAAGGCAGTCTTCGCTATGTCCTCGTCCCTAATCCTCAATTGGTGATATCCTGATCTCAAGTCAATCTTTGAGAAGTAGCTCGAACCCTTCAGTTGATCAAACAAATCATCTATCCTCGGCATCAGATACTTGTTCTTCACTGTCACCTAATTCAGCTTCCGATAATGGATACACAAACGCAATGATCCATCTTTCTTCTTAGCAAAAAGAGCAGGAGCTCCCCACGGCGAAGTACTCGGGCGTACAAACCCTCTATCTAGCAACTCCTAAAGCTGTACCTTGAGTTCACGCAACTTAGCGGGTGCAAAACGATAGGACGGTATAGATATGGAAGCAACTCCGAGAACTAGGTCAATAGAGAACTCTACCTCACGGCTCGGTGGCAACCCAAACGGATCGTCAGGAAAGACATCTGGATAGTCGCAAACCACTTGAGGTAACTCTCCTCGACTCCCAACTACCTCATCCAACATAAGGGCTGAATAGATGAGACCCAGGTTGCCCTAATTTCGCACAGCACTGGGTGAAGACATCAAACCCTCATCCCGGTCACCCAAAAAACAAAAGTAATCTCACGCCGGTGTACAAATTGTTACCCTATGTCGATCGTAATCGATAAAGGCACGATAGGTGGTCAGCCAATCCATTCCTAGGATGACATCAAATGCGGTCATGTCTAGACTAACAAAGTCAAACTCTAAACAACGACCAACAACCTCCAACACGCAGGATCTACAGACAAGACTCAACGTCACACTGCCACTGACTAGGGTCTCAACGCTCAAAGTACTACCCACCTAGTCTATTTCTAACCCCGAAGAAGATGCAAAAGCAGATGATATAAATGAATGCGATGCTCCAATGTTAATAAGAATACTGGCCTATGATCTTATAGACTAGAAAAGTACCTCTGATCATGGAGGTGGTAGCAGCAGCATCGCATACGACCAGTGCTCTAGATGAACTAGGATCTGCAATAACATAAGCTCTGGCCTGCTCACTACTACCTTGAACTGCCAAATGTCTACCCGACTGTACTAAAGCGTCTCCTTCTACAAACCTAGATGGCTGGCGTCCCTAGACAGATGGAGTAACAGGTGCTCCAGCTGTACTCTGCATACTCCCTCTGCTGGGGCAGTTCCTCCGGATGTACCCTGATTGGCCGCACTCAAAACATACCACTAGCTCCCTCCCCTGCGTCTGTGACTGTGACGGCACCTGAACTGGTGCTGGACTCCGACATTCTGCAGCACGATGCCCTGGCCGCTGGCATCTATGATAAAGAAGCTCTCTCTGATCTAACCTTCCTGTTAAAGCTACGAGAGGTGTATATGTAGAAGACTGTGGCTGATACGACCCCACTGGATAAGAACTCGGACCAGATGTCCGCTGACTATTGTCCTTGCGTCCCCGATCCTATGTGCGTCCCCCACCTGACTGACCCCTAATTTCCCTGTCTCTGCGTGTCTCGTTCAGAGTATCCTCCACCTTCATGGCGGTCTCCACTAACTCTGTAAAGACCTGCATCCGGAATGCTGCCTCTCTGTCACGAATAGCGGGCCTCAAACCCCTCTCAAACTGCTTCGCACGGAACTCATCAGTAGGCACAATCTCTTCTAAAAATTGGGACAGGCTAGTAAACTCAGCCTCATACTCAACCACTGACATCTTCCCCTGAGTCAGAAACAGAAAGTCCTCTCTATAGCGATCCCTCAGAGTCGCTGGAAAGTATTTCTCTAGAAATACCTTCGTGAATGCATCTCAGGTGCCTCCCACTGTGATCTTGGCAAACTTCCACCACATGTGAGCACTCCCCCTCAACTGGAAAGCAGCAAATGAAACCCGCTGACTATCCTCCTCAATCTGAAGAGTGTCAAGGATCCTGGTAACTAGCTCTATCCATTTTATGGCCACTGTGGGGTTAAGATCCCCAGAAAAGGTAGGAGGGTCCAGACGGAAAAACTCACGCATCGCGACTGTCGCCCTCGGCTTAGGTATGCTCTCTCTCCCCCTAGAAGCCTCAGCCAGCAACCAGATGGAGCCTACCATCTCATGCATCAGATCTTCGTCAACAGGACCTTGGGGTGCATTAGCATCCCCAATATCTGGGACTGGAACGTCCCTTCGGCCATAACCACGGCCACAGCCTCGACCACAGCCTCGTCCTTCCCGCGTGGACATAATTCTATACGAAAGCAACATAACAGGAAAGAATCCATACAGCATGTTATTGCTAATGTAAAAGACATATCATGTATAAGCATGCTAACTCATAGCCACTTAAGATCATGTTATTACATCTCACATACCGAGGAGAGCCAACAAGAAGGACTCGTCCATCTAGATAACCTACTTAGATTTTAAGCTAGAAATCACGTTCGCGAAACGCGTCTCTAACATGGCTCCCAAGTTTGTTAATTCAAACGCTCGTGGGCAAGATTAATCAATCCTAAGGTCCAACCTCCATACCCACGTATACACAATCATCATGCTATACAGACTATCATGCTTATGTAAGAAAACTCTTGAACACATGCAATCAAGCACACATATATCCTCACAAGGTCATGTACCATCTTTCCCATGGCTCATTGGTATTCAAACCTAGAGTTCTGATACCAAGTTTTCACGCCCCAAATATCAGGATCACGCAAAAGTCCACCAAAATACCATTTGAGAAAATAAGATTTGCAGTTAGAAAACTATCAACTCAAAAATATACATCATTTGGATAAAAATTCCCACAGTTCAACGCTCATAAACAGCAAATATGCAATCTCATACATGAATAAGTATATCACCTCAAGGCGTACAAAACTAGCCTTCTGAAACAAGCGCCACATGTATAAGTACATGTCCAAAATAGGAAACTACAACTAGTCTTCCGCCACCACAGGAATCTAGGTCAACTCCTCATGCTCACCTGAAAAGGTTTTACAGCAAAATCTCACACCGTGAGCCGAAGCCCAATAAAAAATAAACAGTAATACTGTAAAGCGGGCTATACAATTATGCACACATAGGCTTAACCACATGAGCCAAAAAGGTTTTCCTTCCAAAATCAAAAGTTTTCTGCCAGACTAACACGAGTCTCAAAAAAAGTTTTATCTCATAAAATCCTACATTTTATCCTTCAAACTATGCATATCATCCCAACAGATATCATGTCACAGTTAAGGGAAAGCTGTAAAAATGCAGTAAGCTCGACTTAGGCCACACAGCCGAGGAGAAAGATCAAATGTAATCCTATGTATCGACTCTGCCATACAAACAAAGATAACAACTATAGATTCCTATCCATTATCCTATTCCTGAACCACTTAAGGCCTGCTAGATAATGACAAGTTCTATACGGCGTTACAATAATAAAGCCACTCACGGGGCAACATACTTCTTTACGAATTTTCACGACCGTTGGACGAAGCTAACCAAACCACGTTTACGGGGATTAACCCGAGGGACCATAGCGAACCCACTCTGTGCACGTTTTTGGACTTTCACTAAGGAGCAATAGAAACCCAACTCAAAATCGCACACTGTCACGGCACATCTATGGAAACATTTAAAAATCCACCCGTAGCTCAACTACGAAAACCCATAAACAGTTTATACAACACATGCATAAAAGAGATCCAATCCATTAAAATGGAGATCTAAACCATTTCCAACCAAAACGTTTAAAAAGTGAGACTCATCCCTGCGGGTTAGCTTCAAACTTTTAAAAAGACGTTTTTCACCATTTTCTTAAAACACCTCGTTTTCAAACATCCTTTGAAAATTACGGATACCACATATCCGAAACATGTATACAACCAACAAAATGCATAAAAATCTACTTTTACCCAAAAATCAAGGTTTACACATGAAAATCACATTTTATGTATTTTTTACCCGGTAAAAACACATATAATTTCATATATCACCCTTATACAGCAGTAGGGTCTAGAATCCTACCTTGGAGAGTTAAGAACTCGACGTCTCAAAACTGAACGACGTCAGAACGAGAATCTAACCGGATGGATGTGAAGTCCTCGGCCCCGATATCAAGGATCCGCAAAAGAACTAACACAAAACCAAATCCCGGGCCCTCAAAGCTAGAGAGAAGGCATAGAAAAAGGGTTTCTTAGCTGAGAAGAAAGATAATATGAAAATATCTCAGCCCCTGGGATATTTATAAACTCGCCAAAAAGCTACTATTCAGTCGATCGAACCCCAGAGTTCAATCGACCAAACCTAAAAATTTTTATTCAATCGAATGAGCCACACTCTTCAGTTGACTGAACTGCAGGGCAGAGTGTTTTCCGACGCTTTTTACGCAAAACAAGTTTTTAAGGTCCAAACAAGCCTCTACCGAACCTCGAAAAGCGTATAATACATTTATACATAATGTTCTACAACTTTAAAGCATAACTCATGCATCGATACTATTCATATACTGAAAAACACACATTAAATATATAAACAACCTAAAAGAAAAGGTTCAGGGTCTCACAATCTCTGGGCCTTTACTCCTTTCCAAAGCGTCTAGTCCTCTATCCACCCCATTATAAAGCCCTACATGGGAATCACGGTTAGCTCTAACACTATTTGTAACGATATAAGTGGACTACTAGCCCAATAACTTAAATAAAAAACTTAACAACGCGCCCAAAAAATTTAAGTTCAAGTTATTAGTAATAACTTACTTGTTTCATTATATACCAAACATATTTTCTATCTCTTATCGATGCGGAATAAGGTATTATACAAAAAATGAAAAAAAATTCTTAAAGACAAGAAAAAAAGTAACATAAAATTTAACTTATTAACTTATTTTAACTTATTTTTGTCTTCTTTGAATATTCGTGGAATAGTATAGGAGTTGCACCAATTGAGAACGAGTTGAAAAAAAATAAATTAATATGATTTATACAATACAACGTAGATCAGTTGATGCAATAAAAAAACGACAAGATCAAGGGTAATGTAAATACTAGAGAGATAGATAGACCTAAATTCAAATAAAATGTCATACTAAGAAAAAAAGATATGAATTCACTGAAATTAACTAAATATATAACCTTTATTAGAGTAAAATAGCGTAAAAGAAATTATGAAACTGACCTCAATAGATTGGGACAAAAGCTTGATTTAGTTATTTTCGTCTTTTTCAAATATATTTTTTATATTTTTATTAAAAAATTATTTTTGCAGTTCCTTTCGATGAGAAAAACTAAAAAAATATAATAATTTAACTAAACGATGAAAAAAATTCACTAAAAATAAAAATAAACAAAATTATATAAATAAATAAATAATTATTCCAAACGAAGCCAATGTCTCCAAATTCTTTGGGCATACTTGTTTTAGAAATTTAGAGGGTGGAAAACATGGAGGACAAACAATTCCCTTACAAAGTATCCTTTCACTAATTATTCTTTTTTCCTTTCTTCCGTTTGGCTAGCTAGGTTTTTAATTTTTTTTAGCCAAAAATAAAAAAAATAAAAAAAAATAAAAATATGACACATAGTTGGCAAAAAATTAAATAATTAAAAAATCAAATCAAAATATTAATTCGTATAATATTTTATTCAAAATTCTATTATTTTTAAAATATAATAATACTTCTAATTTATAACTTAATTACTATCACTATCAACTATATATAATTATTATTTTTAAATATATAAAAAAATAAAATTATTTAATTTAAACAAAAAGTAAAAAATTAAATTTTTACCCAAACAACTAACTTTAAAAAGTTAGCTTAAAAACTAATTTACCAAATAATATAATTTGAACCAAATTTTTTTTAACTAAAAACATACAAAAATAAAAAATCAACTTTTAAAGTTAGTTGTCAATTGATGCCTAATAATTCAATCTAATTACTTAGAGCCCGGTTGGCAATCAATTTTAAGTCGGGAATTTTGGCTTAAAATTACTTTAAGTCAAACAGACCAAAAATTCGTTTGGTTGTGATATAAGTGGCTTTTAAGCTAAAAATTTAAAATGGTTTTAAATCAAAAGATAAAAAATTTTGCTTAAAATTGTTATAATTTTTAAATATTTTTTAAATAATTTTATATTTAATATGAATCTTATTTGATCGATTTTGACAAGTAAATTTTAAAAATAAAATTTGTATAAATAATAAAAATTATGATATGTTTAAAAAATATAAAAAAAATTATGTCAAAAATAAAAAAGTTAAAGTATTTGAATTAAAAATTAAATTTTTTTAATTTTTTAAGCTTTCATGAAAAAAAAAATAACTTTAAACCGATTTTAAGATCATTGCCAAAAGAGTGCTTAATCTTTTAATATAAATATAAAAAAAAATATTTTAAATTAATAATTAAATCCAACCTTTTCATTCCTTAATACAACATGGCCAGATGGCCTAATATACCTCGTCACCCGGCAGTTTCGGACACTAAAATCGCACGTGCGATTAGTCGGTTCCTTTTTCTCCTCTCTGACTCGGGAAAGTAGTCTCTCTCTCTCCCCCTCCCCACAAATAGGTCTCGTTTGTTAATGGTTTTAATTTTTAAGTTGATTTTTTTTTTTTTGGCTTGTAGTCTTTTTTTTTCCCCAATTTTTTTGCTTATAGTCTATTTGGGCAAATGTTATTTGTTGACTTCTTAGCTTATTTTTATTTATTTTAACTTAAAACTTATGAAATTTGGCTTATTGACAAATTTTTACTTTTTTTTGTCTTTTAATTTTTTTTTATATTTTAATTAAAGTTTTTTATTTTTTTTTATATTTTGATTAAAATTTTTTTATTTTTCTAACTCATCTCAATGAGAAAAATTTAAAAAATATAATAATTTAACTAAATAATAAAAAAATTCACTAAAAACAAAACACCTACCCTCACAATTAAGTCAATAAGCTAAATTCATCCTGGCTCAATATTAATAATTCTCGTTTTGTAATTTAAAGACTTTTAGGGTTTGTTTGTGATATTTAAAAAGTTTGAATTTTAAAATATTTAATTTTTTTAAAAAGGAATAAAATAAAAATTAGAGTATTTGAGATAATTTTTTATAGTAGTTTTTTTATTTTTTTGTTTTTTATTAAAATACCTAATATATACTTATTTTATGTTTTTTAAGTTATAGTATTTAAGATATTAATACGACTTTTTTTGTTTTGTACAGTAATTTTAGTTCAAAAATAGTTATGTTATTTGAGATGTATATAATTTTTCTTTTATTGAATTAAGAGATACAAAAAATTAGTTTTTTTGAGAAATCAAATAGTATGGTTTAAAAGCCGGCATTTTTGCAAAAAAGTTAACTTTTTTTGAAAACCAAACATGAGCTTAGTCTTTTAGTTTTTTACATAAAATTTTTAATATATTTTAAAAAAAATAATAACTTTTATTATACGCATTTATTTTTTTATACAAATTATATTTTAAAATATATTCATCAAAATCTATCAAATAAGAATCATATTAAATATAAAATTATATAAAAATAAATTTTTAAAAAGTATAATAAATTTAACTATATTTTTTTAATCTTTTAACTTAAAGCCATGTTAATTTAAATTTTTATTGTTGTTTAACTTAAAATCACGCATATAATTCATATAAACAAATTTTTTAATTATTTGGCATAAAATAACTTTGGATAAATTACACTGATCTCTCATGAGATTTCTAACAAAAATAGAAACCTCTCATATAGTTTAAAAAAAATCACTAATCTCCCCTTAAATTTAATTTTTACATTAAATGAACTAAATTGTTAAAATTTTTAACAGAAATCACCATCATCACCGTACACCCGAAAACCACCCCCACACCCCAAAATTACCGCCTCAAACCCACACCGCCACCACCGCCGACACCACCGTCCCTATTTCTCAGCTCTCTCTCTCTGCTGTATCTCTCTCGGTGTAGGGGTCGACGGTGGCGACAGTGTGGGAGTTGATAGTCGGCGGCGCTGGCAGTGAGGGATTGGTAGTGGCGACAGTGGCATGTAGTATCATCTCTGTATATATATATATATATATATGCCACCCGTGTCGATCGCCTCCATCACCGTCAGCGTCGTCGACCCTTACTACCGTCAATCCTCACACCGAGAGAGACGGCAGAGATGAGAGAGATAGAGACGGCAAATGGAGAGAGAGAGAGAGCTGAAAAAAAGGAACGGCGGTGGCAGCAATGTGGGGCGACGGTACGGGGGTCAGCGTCGACGGTGGTAGCGGTGTGGGTTTGAGGGATAGTTTTGGGGGTGGTTTTAGGGTGGTAATAGTGATTTTCGTTAAATATTTTAATAATTTGATTTATTTGATGTAAAAATTAAATATGAGAAGATGTTAGTAATATTTTTAAAATTATATGAGAAATTTTTGTTTTTGTTAAAATTTTCAAGTGACATCAGTGTAATTTATCCAATAACTTATAAAAAAATAACTGGTTTAAAGGCATGTTGGCAAACGAGGCCATAATGCGGTCTGTATCAGCAACTTAGATGGAGATCGCTGCCTGTATTCTTTCTTCCCCACACAAATTAAAACCCTAGTCTTTTTTGTTTTGTTCCGGCAGCAATGGCTTCTTCTTTGTCTCGCACAACGTTCTTTTCTTCTCCTTCAGCTGATCTCGAAGAGCATGTAAGCCTCTCTCTCTCTCTCTCTCGCTCGCTCGCTCGCTCATATACATATCTGTATACGCACGTATATAATTATACATCCAGTCATCTGGAAAAGGAAAAAAGAAAACATAATTTTGAGGTTAGTTTTTGTTTTTCTTTCAGTTAATTGAATGTTAAAATTGGGGAAATGACAAAAATCCGGACTCTGGAGGCTGGGAGAGTTTGTTGGGCGTACAGGATGAAAGAGGATTTTCATCTGATTTTGAATTTTCTTTGTTGGTTTTTAGGGTTTTGTGAACGGAAATTCTCGAGCAAGTTTTGGGAGCAAAAGGCAGGTGATTGCCAGGGGAAATCCATTGTTGTTGAATGCGAAAAAGTTTGAATTTGAATTGAACTGTTCGAGAGATAAAGAGATGGATGTAAGAGCATCGGCTTCGGCTGATCTTGTTGCTGATTGCTTTGATGGTTTGTGTTATTAACTTTCTAATGGGATATTGTTTGTTGTCGGATAATGTTTGATTTTGATTTTTACATATAAAATATTAGTGTTGACGTGGTTAAATAATTATACAGAAATGGAGGTTATGGAGAAAGAGCCAGGTATTTCGACAATGTTGTTGAATTTTGAGAACAAGTTTGATCCTTATGATGCGTTGAGTACACCTTTATATCAAACAGCCACATTCAAACAAGTAAGTTGAATTACCAATTTCGCTTGCTCTGCACGTTGAGGACTGAGTTTGAGATTCGTTTTAACTATACTGAGATATGTTGTAACTATACTTAGATATGAAATTTGGAAAGTACATTTTACACACAGTAGTATTCGTGGAAGCAATTTTTAATTTATTATAATAAACATTGAATCAGAAAAAAATCAAACTAAATGCAATATTTGAAACTAAGATTTTGAGAGAGAGAGAGAGAGAGAGAGTGGAGGTTTGTTGCATATAATCCTATTCTATTTGTTTTTTTTCTCCTAATGTTTATATCCTTACGGATATTGGATAAGCAGTTATAACAGCAGTGGAAATATAATTTTTTGGGGCAGTTTGGAATGACAAAAAATGTGAGTCGGCTTCAATTTATTGTTCACACTAAAGTAATGTGTTGCCTTTATATAATAGTAATGAAGTAAAGATTATATAAATATATTTGTGTGCCTATGGGTGGGTGTGTGGGTGTGTGTTTGTAAATTGGCACTTGGAAGTTAAATATTCTAGAAGTTCTTGATCATTGCTTTTTTAGCGGTTGCTGTATTGACTTCTGCCTAATTTTTATTTGTCTTCCATGATTAGCTATTGTTATGTAATTGATTTGGATCTACGCCCTTACATGCAAGCACACTCTCTGACGTATATGCATTTTCTGGTATGTACCTAACCTCCAGACAAAGATGGAAAAGGAAAAGAGAAAATCAGCTTTATTATTTTAAAGTAAGAATGAAAGAAAATAAAAGATTATATGGGAAGAAGTGAAAAACTGAAAATGCTGCAAAGTCACGTTTAAGAGGTCATAGTAAGGCGATGCCTAAATCTATGAATTCATGCTGCATCTTCTTACATGTCCTGCATAAACTTAGGTCCTGCATAAACTTAGGTACATTTATTTGCCAATTTGAGTTGACAATGTCTCGAAAGGAATCTTTATAATGAAGACTTTATTTAGCTTTCCTTCTTAGTATTCATGGGATGATCCTGGCAGACCGAAAAAACTTTAGCACAACTTCCTTTGGGGGTCATGGAGACAAGTTCAAATATCATCTGGTCAATTGGAAATTTGTGTTTTCTTCTTTGAAGGAGGGTTGTTTGGGCAATAGGCAGTTCAGATTGTTTTATCAAGCACTTGGTAAGTGGTGGTGAAAATTTTCCATGGGGGAGAGACGATTTATATCAAATAGTTGTGATATGTAAATATGGCTGTAAGGTTGGCGGTTGGACCCAATGTTTCAAGTAAGCTTTTCAGTCGTTATAACATCAACGGTGGTGGTGAATGTAGTTGTGGGGTTTAACAAGCATAGGGTAACAGTTGTGACAACCCAAAGTGTGAATGTTTGTTCTCTTTGCACAACTTTGAAATGGTTTGATACACATGTATTTAGTTCAAAATCACTTGGGTTTAAAAACGATTATTCTGTGTTTTTTTTTTGAAATTTCTAACTAGCATCCAATAGATACTCTAATAAATAGATATGATTTCAAGTTTCTATGAAGCATATTTAATAGTTATGTATCATTATTCATCAACATAAGTTCGTAATGCAAGTAGGAAGAGGTTGTTCAAACAAATTTGGCCTAACTTAATAATCACAAATATTTATGCAATCCCTTGAAAAAATAAAAAAATATTTAAAAAATGCAGATACGAGACACTAAATCCGTCTAATCTTTTTTGCAACTCAAATTTTGTAGATCTTGAAGATAGGAGACTCAAATGAGGTAGATCTAAGATTTTCTGCTCAAGTTTGGGTTTTTGAGAATTTTGGTCACCATTACGTTACTTACCGGTTGTAGTAGCCCTCTACAGTAGTAATGTAATAATAATGGTCTATTGCACATTCCACAAAATAAGCCATATCGATAATCATTGATACCTATCCATAGGGGTGCAAATGAACCCAATTGTTCATGAATAACTCGGGCTCAGCTTGGTTAAGGGTCGTTCGAGTTTAGAAACGTTTAATAAATGACGCGTTCATAAATTCAAAATTAGGCTAGCTTGTTAAACGAGCTTGGCTCCTTTAAGCTTTACTCATAAATAATTCATTTAATAACTCAGTTTGACTCAATACAGACTCGTTAAGTTTTGTTCAAGTTCATGTATAAATATCCTTATAACATTTGGGAGTTCTATCAGATGCGGTCCCTCGTTAAAAAAAGTAAAAAAGCTCGAGTTGACTTGTTTATGCTATCAAAGCCGAGCTCAAGTTGAGCTCAAACATTTATTTTCAAATGAGTTGAGTTCGAACAAGAGTGGCTAGTTTTATCCGAGCTCGAATATCATAAAATATCTTCAAACTTGTGAAGGCTCAGCTCGATTAAGGTTAGATTGGTTCGTTTGCACTCCTACCCTTACATAATGGTAAGGTAATTAGGAATCTTATAGGGAATGATAGGTTTGTGGAAAAGGATTAGGTGAGTTCTTCAAGTTTGTTAGGTTTAGATTGGCAGTTGGAGATAGATAGGTTTTGGCAGGATGTGTGCCTGATAAGATTTCCCTCTTTCCCAGGCATTTCCAGATTTATATTCTATTGCTGTGGAAAGAATCCTATGGCAGCAGATATTATGAGGATTGCATATGAGAGGATGCTTCATATACTCCATTCACTTGGGTGGTTTATGCTGTGAGTTGTAGGTGATTTTTTTACCCCCATGTTTGTGCGATGTGGGGATCACTTGGAGGGAGGAAATATGATGAAACGGAATAAAGAAGAGTTCTATGTTAAATCTCTATGTGATGTCCTTAAGGTGGTATATGTGATCATTTCCCATGGAAAAGTGTTGGAAAGATTGTGCTCCCATCTAAGGTGGCCTTCTTCATATGGATGACACAACCTTAGATATCATCCTCACCACTGAGAATCGGAATGGATTTTATGATGCTCCCAATTGGTGTTATAGGTATCATAGGGCAGAGGAGTCAACCTTTTGCTTTGTGATTTATGAGGGAGCTAAGGAAACTACTCTCTATTTTATATTGGGTCATGCAGGCAACGGCGATTCTTTTGTATGAATCTTAGGTGGAAGGTGGTTGTTTGAATAGGCTGAAAGAGGCATGGTTAGCGGCACATTTGTGCTTGATGTGGTGGATTTGAGGGGAATGAGCTGGAAAGTTGTTAATTGTTATGCACATCTAGAGATTTAAATAAGCTTTCATTCATGCTTTTCAATTTTTGTTTCTGAGAAATTTTTATGATTTCTCTTTTGCTTTTATTAAGATTATTGTTGACCCTTGTATACATCTTTTGTGCAAAGGTTTTACTTCTTTAAATATGCTTATTCTATTCCTAGTTGAAGAAAAAGAAAAAGGACAATTTTCTTTAATTTTGATTTCTACTATTTAATTTTGATTGATACTATTTAATTTTGCTTTGTATACATCTATTGTGCAAAGGTTGCACTTCTTTAAATATGTTTGTTCTATTCCTAGTTGAAGAAAAAGAAAAAGGACTGTTACTAAGCGGGGGCCAGTAACACCCCCCGCC
>JAOTRH010475812.1:0-26167 GCA_034768845.1 Heliamphora exappendiculata
AATTAAAAAAAACTTAATTTTATTTTTCATTACAAAATATTTTAATTAAAACCGAATATTTAAATTAATTAAATTAACAGAATAAAAAAATTAATAAATATCATTCACGAAATTGAAATATAAAAAATAAATTAAATACGAGATAAATAAAAAAATTCTAATTTTATAATTCGATTGAAATTCTAAAAAAATTCAGTCTCTTATTTTAGATAAGCTTTCAAAAAAATTTTCTGAATAAACTTTGTGTCCAATCAAAACTCCTTGAATTTATCTAACCCCACAAAAATCGGATACTGTTAGCCTTGAAATTAAAGACTGCCAAAAATTGCTTCAGCATGCTTTCTTCAACAAAACTTGCGCCTCAGCCTGCTTGGGAAAATCTGCCACTGTTTGAAACCGGCAAATTCGGCTTGCCGCTGAGTTGCTTGGGAAAACACACTGTTTTGTTGGGATTGGGCGCTGCTACGGTGCTCTGGAATTGCCGCACCAGTTTGGGATTTTGCTGTGTTTGGAACATTGCTCCAGTGCTGCTGCGCCACGTTTGGCGCCTGGGGATTGCGATGAAGCTTTTGTGCGCGCGCTTGCTGGAGACTCATCATGGAATCCAATGCCGCAGCATAAAGCAAAGCTGCCTAGTTTGCTTTTTGGGAGGAAAACCACTGTTTGGGCTATGGTGTTGCGGCTTGGGAACCGGCTGGACTATTTTGGACGTTTGCTTGAGAAGGTGCCGCCGCTTGCTCAAGCTTCTTGCGCCGCTTGGAGGCGCTGTTTGGGCTGCCCGCCCTTTTTTTTATTATCATCCAAAAAAAACAAAAAAAAAACAAACAAAAAAACCCATGGCTAAAACCGCCGGTTGCTGCCGTCAACCACCACCGGTCGCCGCCGCCTTTATTCTTCTAAACCTGTTCTTCTTTTTTCTTTCTAATAAATTAGAAAAAAAACTTAAAGAGCATAAAAAAAATTACATCGAAACCTATGTCCCTTAGACTCATATTCGATATAAAATTAATTAATTTAATACGGTCAATCCCGTGGTTAAAAAAAAAATTAAATCATCATCCACGCATTCAATCAAACATGAAAATAAAAGATGATCATAAAATCGGGATTAGAACGCTTGCAAAACAAGGTTAGCACAGTTCTAAATTTATTCGACCCCGATAACCGTAAACAAAAAATAAAACGACTCTGATACCAATTTGTTGGAGGCAATACTGCCAAGATCATTGTTTTTATAAAACGATTTTCGGTAAAAAATTAACTAGATGAGCAAACGCCGAAACGGGCTCCAGACAAAATTTTTGACGAAGAACGGTCAAAATAAAACTCGTGCAGCCAAAGTTAATCTAGATGAATACCTCTTATCGATCTAATTTTCAACAACGATTTGATTCCGAGTTGAAGCTCCAATCAGATCTTCTACTGTATTTTCTTACGCGATTCTCGAACGTAGTATGGGTTACGATATTCCGAGAACTCGTATCGACAGAACCCCGATATATTTAAGTCTTTGAAAGATAAAAATAATATCTCAATAATGATATATGATATATGAACTATCTGATATATGATTATCAATCTCAAACTGGGTCAGCCTACCCGCGTATATATAGGGTAACAGCAGGGACTTATGGAGTAATTATGAGTAAAACTTTCAGTGAAACACAAACACCTACTAGCGGTTTCTGCAATTAAAGAAAGACGCATAGCAGTATCTATAATTATGAAAAACTAGCAGCGGTTTCTGTAATTTTCATAAAATATTCAATTATAGTTCACACCACTAAAGAACTATAATTGCACTTTGACCCATAATCTCAAGACCTTATAGTATTAAGCTCCTGTTATTAAATGCTTACCATTTCTCCCCACGTTAAGATTCTCGATACCCGTCAATTAAATTTAATTACTGACAATTTAAGTTAATCAGTATCTTCATATTCTTTAAACCCTTCCGCTTAAGGGGGTATCATCAATCCTGATCATTCGGGACGTGAATTTCGTTAATAATTAATATTTACCATATAAATAATACTGTTATTCAATTCACCGGAAATATAGACCCATATATGATCGCAATCTCTAATAAATCAAAACAACGAATATTAAATATATGCAAATCAATAATTATTTCATAATTAAGAGAATACGCACTATTTATAATAATCTTGGGGTGTAAATTAATTTATATAGTCAGTAGCCAATACTAAATTAATTACCCTAAATGTCCCATTCAATACACACAAAGTGTACTAGCATAGAGAGTCAAAATAATAGACGATACTATTATCTGTTCCTCGTAACCAAGACAGGCCTACTAAGACTCTGTACTACAGTCGTACCAATGGTATGTCTATTTTTATCTAAACTATGAATATAAAACTTATATTCTGCAAGAATTTAAAATTTGATTTTCTGTGTGTAAGCCATACTCTACACACCAGATTAAATACTATACAAAATATTGGACATCCATGTATAACAAAGAAATGATACACATACATTGCTCATAAAGATTCTCATAAAATAAAAAATTAATTTTATTAAAATAAAAATAAATACTAAAAACATAATTTTTAGTATATCAACCATAACACCTTTAAGTTCATTGGAAGTGAATGCACTTTCACCATGTGAATCTTGCTTAAAGGGTAAGATGACCAAGATGCTTTTTTCGACCAAAGGCTATAGAGCTAAAGAATTGTTGGAGCTGATTCATTCTGATGTGTGTAGTTCTATGACAATCTAGGCTAGAGGTAGTTTTGAGTATTTCGTCAATTTCATTGATGACTACTCAAGGAATTGATATATTTACCTGATGCATCGTAAGTTTGAATGCTTTGAAAAATTCAAATAATTCAGGGCGGAGGTAGAAAAGCATCTAGGTAAAATTATCAAATCACTATGATCCGACCGTAGTGAAAAATACCTATTTGGAGAGTTTAAGGACTACCTATCATTAGAGGAGATTACATCCCAATTGACCGCACCTGGCACTCCGCAGCAGAATGGTGTGGCAGAAAGAAGGAATAGAACTCTTATGGAGATGGTAAGATCCATGATGAGTTATTCAAGTTTACCTGATTCTTTTTGGGGACTAGCTTTAGAAACAGCAGCTTACATTCTGAACTTGGTACCTTCTAAGTCTAACCCTAGTCTGAAATACATTTGTATTTGGGGGTATCCAGCACATGTGCTGAAAGGGAATGTAGATAAGTTGGAACCGATGACAAAATTCTATTTTTTTGTGGGGTATCCCAAGGGAACGAATGGTGGTCTATTTTATAATCCTAACGATCAAAAGGTCATTGTTAGCACCAATTTCCGATTCTTAGAAGAGGATTATATTATGTATCACAAGACCAATAGCACAATTGTTCTGGAAGAACTAAGAGAAAATACTAGTAGAACGAAAGAGGAATCACAAGTCACTGATATTCCATTACCTCGTCGTAGTGGGAGGATTATCGGGACAGGTGCAAATCAAGAACATGGTACTCATGCACAGGGTTCAGATTCTACATAACCTGTTACTGGTAGTACATAGACACAGGTAGTGCCTCGTCGTAGTGGAAGGGTTGTTCATCAATCTGATCGGTATATGTTTTTGGAAAAGTCGTATGACAAGATCCAGGCAGAACTAGATACCGAGCCATGTAACTACAATAAAGCACTACAAGACAAAGATATGAATCTTTCGCAAAAGGCTATAAATTTAGAGATAGAATCTATATATTTCAATCAGGTCTGAAAACCTGTAGAACTACCCGAAGGGATAAAATCCATTAGATGCAAGTGGATCTACAAGAAGAAGAGAGGAACAGACGAGAAGGTTGAAATCTTCAAAGCTAGATTTGTTGTTAAATAGTTCACTCAAAATGAAAGGATCGACTATGAGAAAATCTTTTCGCCGGTAGCCATGCTTAAATCTATCCAGATTCTCTTATCTATTGCCGCACATTTCGATTACGAAATCTATAAAATGGATGTTGTCACGCCCCAAACTCCAGGTCACGTGAAATACCGACAAACAACCAACCCGAGAATACACTCTCAAAATGAAACATACATGCATTGTATATAAATGCCAAACAGCTTACATTTCAAGACTCCAACGCCGAGAAACATGTAATAAGCATACATGACAAACAGAAACAAAAGGAAGACTATAACTCTTCAGCTCTCAATCAGCAACCCCGAATCAGCGCGCGTGATCGATACCTGAAAATATTTTATCCCACACCGTGAGCCAAAACTCAGCAGAAACTAGATAAGTATACAATATAAACAAAACATGCTAGGAAATCGAAGAGCATGTTTAGACTCTCTTTCAAGCCTTGAAAACAATTTCACATGCAAGGGAAAGCGATGATACAAACCATGTTTTGACTCACTCACAGGAGCCTTGAAAATAGTTGAACAAGGTTTTTAGATCGCGATTCATACGACTCTTAAAACAATTTGAAAATTGGTATATCCGTCCCATAATACAATTCATGCAATCCATGTATCTTCTCGGATTTTCATCGATAGACCGTAGCCCCTGTCAACGCATCTTTACGGACTTTCACCGAGGGACCGTAACCCTATTGAATACCTTTTTACGGACTTACACCGAGGAACCATAGCCCTATCAAACGCTTCTTTACGAACTTTAATCGAAAGGTCGTAACTCTAACATAATCTTCTCGAACTTTAACCGAAGGGTCGTAACCCTAACTAATCACTGTCAGCCAGAGCTAACATAATCATCTATCTCATTCCATACAACTATGCATAACCTAATCAGGATTTAACTGCGTAAAATCAAGTACTATCACTACGTATCACAAACCACGTTACACATAACGCTATCGAAAAACTATGTAATCACATTACATAACCCATGCATAAATAAACTAGAGTTATAAATGTACAAAGCCAGTTATAAATGCACATAGCCATATATTACTTCACATCATGACGCCACCCGCTGTATAACCCGTTACAACATCACATGTCATACACACCGTCATTCGAATCCCGAACGACCCATCCACAAACAGGGACCCGTCCACACGCCGGGACAAACAACGATACAGAAAATCAAAACCAAAATCAAAACCAAAACTTAACCCGGAGGCCAACACTGCCCAAGCGCTCAAGCGCTCAACCACCGCTCGAGCGGTCTCCAACCGATATAACACACTGCCATAACCTCGCTCGAATGCACAACCACCGCTCTAGCAGTCACCCACCAACCCAACTCTCTGCCACTAGCCCGCTCGAGCGCACAACCACCGCTCGAGCGGTCACCCACCGACCCAACTTTCGGCCACCAGCTTGCTCGAGCGCACAACCACCGCTCGAGCGGTCACCCACCGACCCAACTCTCAGCCACCAGCCCCCTCGAGCGCACAATCACCGCTCGAGCGGTCAACGCTACAAGAAAACCCAAACCAAGAAACAAAGCCAAACCCCCACATGCAACGATACACGAACCACCATGCACACAACCATGTACCAAAAACTCGTTTCTAACCATGCACGTCACCCCCAAGGACGACACCTAAACAAACACCTGAAGCCACGACATGACTCCCGAAGCCATCACACAACCAATCGAACCCTGAAAAGAATCCACATGTATTTGAATCAACTAATTCCCATAAATTAATCAATTGAATACCATAAGATGCCAATCAAAAATCAAAACCCAACCATCTCACATCAAACAACAACCTAGGGCCAACATATGCCCAACACGGCCAACACGAAGCCACACACACCTAACATGGCCAACACGAACTCCCACACACCCAACACGTGCCCTACACAACCCACGATGCACACACACGCCCAACACAAACCCACAACGCCAACACACGCGCCCAACACAAATCCACGACGCCCACACACGTCCAACACAAGCTCACGATGCCCCAAGAATCAAGAAACTTGGTAAAAGGGCCAACTAGGATGAAAAATAACCTTTTTCCAAACATTCGGCCAAAAACGGGTGAAAAACGGTTTGGAGATCTTGACATACCTTCTCTCTTTTGGTCATAACTTTTTCTACAAAAATAATTTAAACGTGAGAGAGGTGTCATTGAAAAGAGGACTTTCGGGGCTTCGATTTGAGTGTAAGAACGACCCAATTCTGAGTCCGAATGAGAGAGATAACATCAAAATAAAACGGCCCTGCACAGCTAGTCCGCTCGAGTGGACATCGGGCGCTCGAGCGAGCTACCACCCGAGAGAAACCCAAATTTTTTGTTCTTGAGTGTTCTAAGCCCCCAAACACTCAAACACACACAAACCACCATTTCAACCACAAATCTAAGCCTCCAAACACTTTTTCGACACCCTCGGATGTGATCGATACCCTCGTACTAATTTGTCACGCCCTAAACTCCAGGTCACGTGAAACACCCACAAACAATCAACCCGAGAATACACTCTCAAAATGAAACATATATGCATTGTATATAAATGCCAAACGGCTTACATTATAAGGCTCCAACACCGAGAAACATGTAATAAGCATACATGACAGACAGAAACAAAAGGAAGACTATAACTCTTTCGCTCCCAATCAGCAACCCCGAATCAGCGCGCGTGATCGATACCTAAAAATATTTTATCCCACACCGTGAGCCAAAATTCAGTAAAAACTAGACATGCATGCAATATAAACAAAACATGCTAGGAAATCGAAGTGCAGGTTTAGACTCTCTTTCAAGCCTTAAAAATAATTTCACATACAAGGAAAAGCGAGGATACAAATCATGTTTTGACTCACTTACAAGAGCCTTGAAAACAGTTGAAAAAGGTTTTTAGATCACGCTTCACACGACTCTTAAAACAATTTGAAAACAGGTCTATCCGTTTCATAATGCAATTCATGCAATCCATGTATCTTCTCGAATTTTTACCGATGGACCGTAGCCCCCGTCAATGCATCTTTACAGACTTTCACCGAGGGACCGTAGCCCTATCGAATACCTCTTTACGGACTTGCACCGAGAGACCATATCCCTATCAAACGCTTCTTTATGGACTTTAACTGAAGGATCGTAACCCTAACGTAATCTTCTCGAACTTTAACCGAATGGTCGTAACCCTAACGTAATCACCGTCAGCCAGAGCTAACATAACCATCTATCTCATTCCATACAACTATGCATAACCTAATCAGGATTTAACTGCATAAAATCAAGTACTATCACTATGTATCACAAACCACGTTACACATAACGCTATTAAAAAATCATGTGTAGGGCGTTGGTCGTTGTGGCACGCTATTAAAAATCAAGTACTATCACTTGTGTTGGACGTGTAGGGCGCGTGTTGGGCGTGTGTGTGCCACAACGACCCACGGCCCAGGGAACCTACCCCGCATGCATATCTAATCCCGATCATGCATCAAAAGCAATAAAAACATGCTCGAATAAAAACACGTAACGCGCGTCCAAAAACGTTGAAAAAAAAAACGGGTCAAGGTCTCACAGATATCAAGACAGCTTTCCTTAACAGAAGTCTTGACGAGTGTATCTATATGATACAACCAGACGGATTCATTGCAAAAGGGTCAAGAGCACATGTTGTGCAAGTTTAAGAGATCTATTTATGGACTTAACTAGGCATCGAGGTCTTAGAACACTCGGTTTGATCAAGTTATAAAGTCTTATGATTTTGATCAAAGTCCGAATTAATTCTGTGTGTACAAGAAGCGTGACAGAAACGTGGTGATCTTTCTAGTACTTTATGTAGACGATATCTTGCTCATTAGAAACGATGTGGAAGCATTATCTATAGTTAAAGTATGATTATCTGGGCAGTTCGATATGAAAAACTTGGAAAAAGTCAGTCACGTCATTGGGATCAAACTTATGCAAGATCGAAAACAAAGGATGTTGGGCTTATCATAAGAAAAATATATCGATGATATTCTTGCTCGTTTTAACATGTAGGATTTCAAGAAAGAGTTTCTCCCTTTCAGGCATGGAATCACTCTATCCAAGGATCAGTGTCCTAAGATACCTAATGAGATAGAGAAGATAAGGCGATTCCTTATGCTTCGACAATAGAAAGCCTCATGTATATTATACTTTGCACTAGACCCGACATTTGCTTTGCCGTTGCCATGGTTAGCAGATATCAGTCTAACCAAGAGCTGGAGCATTAGACTGCAGTAATGAATATAGTTAAGTACCTGAAAAAGACTAAGAATTATATGTTGGTTTTTTAGGCAGACAGCCTAGTACCTTTGAGGTACACAGACTCAGATATTTAGTCTAACAGGGATTTTCGGAAGTCTACGTTAGGATATGTGTTTACCTTAGGAGGTGGAGCTATAAGCTGGAGGAGCATCAACCAGTCCTGCATTGCTGATTTCACCATAGAGGTCGAGTATGTGGCAGCGTCTAAAGCAGCCAATGAGGCCGTTTAGCTCAAGAACTTCCTGTTGGATCTAAAGGTGGTGCCTTCAGTTCAGTCGGCTATTACACTTTACTGTGACAATAGCAGAGCGGTTGCAAACTCAAAGGAGCCAATGGTCAATAAGAAAGACAAGCACATTGAGTGTATGTATCACCTGATACGAGAAATCGTACAAAGAGGTGATGTTGCTGTGATCAAGATTGCATCAGGAGACAACCTTGCAGATCTTTTTACAAATAGCTTACCGGGTAAAATTTTTAATAATCATGTAGAGGGCATGGGAGTCAGATATATGGCAACATGATTTTATAAGTGAAAAATTATTAGGGTTGATATACTAAAAGTCATGTTCTAGTATTTAATTTTATTTTAATAAAATTAATTTTTTATTTTATGAGAATTTTTATGAGCAATGCATGTATATCATTTTTTTGTTATGCATGGATGTCCAATATTCTGTATAATCTTTAATCTGGTGTGTAGAGTATGGCTTGTACACAGAAGATCATATTTTAGATTCTTGCAAAATATAAGTTTTATGTTCACAGTTTAGATAGAAATGGACATGTCATCGGTACGACTGCAGCACAAAATTTTAGTAGGCCTATCTTGGTTACGAAAAATAGATAATAGTGTCGTCTATTGTTTCGACTCTTTGTACTAGTACACTTTATGTATATTGAACGGGACATTTTGGGTAATTTATTTTGTACTGACTATATAAATTAATTCGCATATCAAGATTATTATAAATAGCTCTTATCCTCTTAATCCTGAAATAATTATTGATTTGCGTATATTTAATATTCGTTATTTTGATTCATTAAATGGTGCCATCTTATATGGGTCTATATTTTTGATAAGTTGAATAACGATATTATTTATATGGCAAATATTAATTATTGACGGAATTTACGTCCCGAAAAATCGGGATTGACGATACCCCTTTAAGAAAACTTATAAGTTTTAGCCGGGCTAAACTCTACAGATGGATTTGACTATCTGGCGATCAAATAAGTTAAGCAAAAGGGCTTAAGAAATATCAAGATGCCAATTGAATTAAATTGTCAGTAATTAAATTTAATTGGCAGGTATTAAGAATTTTAACGTGGGAAGAAATTATAAGTATTTAATAACATGAGTTCAATGCGAGAAGGTCTTGAGATTATGGGTCATAGTGCAATTATAGTTCTTTAGTGGTGTGAACTATAATTCAGTATTTTATGAAATTTACATAAACCGCTACTAATTTTCCATAATTACATAAATCGCTGATAGGTGTATGTGTTTCACTGAAAGTCTTACTCATAATTACTCCACAGATTCATGTCGTAGCCCTATAAATGTGCGGATAGACTGAACCAGTTTTATAACTTGTCTTTCAAAACTAAAGCTATCTGAGTTCTGCTAGTACGAGTTCTCGATAGTCCGTAACTTACACTATGTTCGAGAATCGCGTAAAGGAATACAGTAGATGGTATGACAAGAGCTTCAACTCTGAATCAAATCGTAATTGAATAATTGACCGGTAAAAAGGTATTCTTCTAAATTAACTTTGGTTACACGGATTTTATTTTGATTGTTCAACGTCAAAAGTTTTATCTAGAGCCCGTTTCGGCGTTTTCCCGTCTAGTTAATTTTTACCAAAAATTGTTTGCAAAAATAATGATCTTGACAGTTTTGCCTCCAACATCCATCATTTTCTTCGTACGATCTTCCCGTCAAAGAAGTACCATACCCTTCCATGTCTCTCTCTCTTTGCTCCTCCCTCCGCTTAATGCATAATTTTTAAAAAAAGCAGTGGTTACTATTTAAGGGTTAGAAAAGAACATGGGCAACTGTCTATGAAAAACTAAATACAAATTCTGATAAACCAAATACAACAAGAAATATATAAAATAAATTATGTAAAATATATAAAATTATGTGTTACGAGAAATATATAAATTATTTTTTTTTTAATTTTCTTACAAACTAAACAGATAATGGGAGCTAATCTATATTATTATACTAAAACAGCACCTGAGTTTGATGAAACCATTTTTAGTTACCTAAAAAGTTCAGCACTAATTTTATAATACCATTCTTCATGCACTCATTCTTTATTTAACAAAAAACTAAAATTGTAAAAATATCACTCAAACCCCATCGTCAAACACCTTTCCCACATTCTCTCTCTCTCCTATTTTTTTGGGTGATAATAACTTCCACTCTCTCTCTCTCTCTCTCTCTCTCTCTCTCTCTCTCAACCGACAGTTCCACCCATTCACAATTTCACATTTCTACGTTTTTTACTCTGTTGTTTTGTTTCACATCATCTTTGATTAGTTCACAATGAAGAGGGCAAGTGAAGTGTTTTTTCTACAGTTAGTCTATTTCTAATCTTCGCCAAACACTAACATGAATTAATCAGGTGAGGAGGTTGACAAGTGCCGTTATAGGACTTGAAAAGGAGAGATTGCTACTAATGTCCTAGGTGTTTGCTCCCAAGGCATGAAGTTCATTTTTGTGTTGCCAGGGTGAGAATGGTCTACAGTTGACTCTAGAATTTTGCGATATGCTATTACACAACCTAATGGCTTGTGTGTTCCAATTGGTAAGGATGCACAATAATTATAAACAAACATGAAATGCTTAGTTTCCTAATACTTTTTAGAAGTCACTTATTACATATTACTATTATCTAGTCGACGCTGGGTATACAAATTATCGAGGATTCTTAGCGCCCTATCGAGGACAACGTTACCACTTGTCACTATGGAGGGAAGGGAGAGCTCCTTAGAATTCTCATGAGTACTTTAACATGAAACATGCTCAAGCACGTAATGTCATTGAGAGGATTGTTGGGTTGTTGAAAATGAGATGGGCTATTTTGAGGAGTCACTCATTTTACCTAATCACAATCCAAATCCGTATCATAACTGCTTATTGTTTGTTGCATAATCTTATTCGACAGGAGATGGCAGTAGACCCTCTTGAAGCGAACCTTGATGAGACAATAGAAAATCAACCGGTTACAAGAAATGAGCACATTGACACCATTGACACGTCAAATGACTGGACTGAGTTGCGAGATGCAATGGCACTACAAATGTATAATGAATGGATGGCTACTAGGGGGGACAAGGGTAAATGGAATATTTGTTTGTTGTTTCTCTTGTAAGACGTTGGGTGTTGTTTATCTTTTAGTATTTAGTTATTGTTGGAACATATGCTTGTTGTTGCAAGACATTGGGTATTGTTTATCTTTTTATATTTAGTTCTTGTTGGAACATTCATCATTTGTAATTGTTTCCATTTTCATGATATGATATTTGTGTTGTGCTATTTCTAGAAATAGAATATTTGTGATTTGATGTTATAATCTTGGAATGAATAGTGAATCATCAAGTATAAATAACAAATGGAAGGATAAAGTCGATAGCTCCAAACCTAGAAGAACATGGACGAAGAAGGAAGAGGAAAGTTTGATTGCAGCATTACTTGCGATTGTGAAGGAAGGGTGGAAGGTTGATAATGCCTTCAAAGCTAGGTACCTTACAAAATTAAAAGGCAACTTGAACAAGTCATTACCTGGAACAAATCTGCAAGGTAATCCACACATCGAGTCAAAGTTAAAAACTTGGAAGAAGCATTTCAATTGTGTCCAAGCAATGCTTTCTCTCAATGGGTTTGGGTGGAATGATGCAAACAAGACAATTAACGTAGAGAGTGATTCTGTGTGAGAGGCATTTGTAAAGGTAAAAATATATTGTTTTATTTATATACGTGTAGATTTCATGAAGTTTGATGTACTTTATTTTTTATTATAGAAAGAGGTTGATGCAAAATACTTGAGGAACAAGTCGTTTCCGTACTATGATTCTTGGATTTAAATATTTGGAAAAAATAGAGCAACCGATGAGGGAGCAAAAAATCCTACTGCAATGGCTGAAGAGCCACTGAACAACGAAGAGGTGTTCGGTGATTGGAGCATTCCTACCATGGATTTTCAGACGCTGGACCCATTTGCCGCTTCAGCCGAAAGCCACGAACTTTCCTCCACAACATCTGCTAAAAGTAAAAGCAATAAGAGACCTAGGGTTGGAGATGATGTAACTATTGGTTTAACATGATTTGGTGATAAAATTGGAGAACTACTTTCCGTGACTAATGACAAATTAGAATTCATAGGAAAGCGAATAGGATATGTATATGACTTGGCATCAAAAAAGGTTGCACTGATTGACGAGCTGAGGAAGTTACTCCTACCGGTTGATGAAAGGTTGGATGTTTGTGAGCGTATAAGCCATGATGCCCAGAAACTAGACATGTTATTCAGCTTAACTAATGAAAAGAAATTACGATGGGTGATGAAGTTACTTAATAAGAATGACAAATGAAATATAATTTGTTGTACTTTTTGAAACTTATTTTTCTACACTTTTTGAGAACCTTCTTGATGGTAGATGGTTCCCGACAGTAGGAATAGGGCTTATATTCCTAGTTATATAGGCCATGTTAAACAGTTGCCGTCTTTGTTTGCTAACATTTGTAACATATTCCAAATATTTTAAAGTATTGATAAACTTGATTGCATGATGTTGTTATTCATGTATTTTTATGGGTTACTATATTTTTATGGAATATAATGTTCTTCTTCATGTATTTTTATGGGTTTCAATTATTTTAGCCACTTTTGTTGTATTTTTTATGGGATTTAGCTAAATGCATTGTGCAAGTATATATTTATAAAATATATTTATATACAAAGCAATAAAATATAATCTTAACGGATGCTATTGAAATAATAACATTTCATTGATTATTTTATTTTATTTCTTAGAAAATAATAATAATTTTTTTTAGAAAACAATATTACTTGAAAGGAAAAGAAAGTATCCATTATTTTTTTGGTTTAGAAAAACATTTTATTATTAATTTTTTATTAATAAAAATAGTTTATTTTTTATTTAAAAAACCTGTTTTATCTACTTTTTTTTTTTTGTTTGTAATTAGGTTGGGTATTATTGTTTGGCTATTGCTTGATATTATTATTTAGAAAAACTGTTTGGCCATTTTATTAGCAAAGTTCAGAGTTTGTTTTTCTACATTGTTTTGGCTTCTTCAACTGAGAAATTCACCGAGACCGAGTCCAATTGAGATTTTATAGCATAGCTTCAGAGTTTGCAAAGTTCAGAAAACTTAATTTCATTGATCCAAAAAAAAAAAAGAAAAACTTAATTTCATTTTCTTGGATTTTAATTAGATTGGGTATTATTGTCATTTGACCATAAAATTTACTTTTTAATTTGTCATGTCCTATGAAATAATCAAACATGAAAATAGATAATATGATGGATTAACAATGTATTGGATATACTATCATAGAATTATTAGTGAGGAGATACTAAATATTTCAATTTTTTTTTTAAAGACAAACATAGTCTTATAGTGTGGGCTTTTGGTGAAAAAGAAAGCCCAATAGCCGTGTCTATTGTTTCCCATATCCTAGTCAAAAAATAACGATTTTTAAAATTTTTTTTTGCAACTCGAAAATAATATTTTTTCTTACCGTAATTATTTTTTTTAAAAATAAATTATGTAAAATATATAAAAATTTGTGTTACGAGAAATATATAAATTAATTTTTTTAATTTTCTTACAAACTAAACAGGTAATGAGAGCTAATCTATACTATTATTAGCAGTCATGTCCACGGGTTGCACGTGTATTAATAAAATAAAAGTTAATTATTTTTAATTATTATTTTAAAAATAATTCATAATATATACTATAATATATCATAAGTATTATTTTTAATATATCATAATAGTAAAAAGACAATGACGAAGAAGCACCAAAAATATTAAAAGCCATTTAAAATGAAAAAAATTGTAACGAAATTAGTGAAGAAAAATTAAGAGTTAAGAGGCCCACCAAAAACAACCAACTAGGTTTCCTTTTATAGAAAAAGAAAACGGTGAAGAACCCACCACCACTCCCTAAGGTCTAGTCTTTTTTTTGTTGGAACGACGACAATGACGTCGACATTTTCTTGGGCCTCCCTCTCTTTCTCCGTACGATCTTCACGTCGAAAAAGTACCACACCCTTCCTTGTCTCTCTCTCTCTCTCTTTGCTCCTCCCTCCGCTTAATGCATCAGTTTTTTTTTTGAAAGCAGTGTTTACTATTTAAGGGTTAGAAAAGAACGTTGGCAACTATTTTTGAGAAACTAAATACAAATTCTGAGAAATCAATTACAACCAGAAATATATAAAATAAATTATGTAAAATATATAAAATTCTGTGTTACAAGTAATATAAAAATTATTTTTTAAAATTTTCTTACAAACTAAATAGATAACGAAAATTAATTTATACTATTATAACAAGGCAACACCTGAATTTGATGAAATTATTTTTAGTTACTCAAAAAATTCAATACTAATTTTATAATACCATCTTTCATACACAATTTATTTATTTAACAAAAAATTAAAATGATAAAAATATCATTCAAACACCACGTCAAACACCTTCCCCACATTCTCTGTCTCTCTCTCTCTCTCTCCAGTTTCTTTTTGCTAATAATAACTTCCACATTCATTATCTCTCTCTCCCTCTCTCAACCGACAATTCCACCCATTCACAATTTTACATTTCTACATTTTTTACTCTGTTTGTTTTGTTTCACATCATCTTTGATTAGTTCACAGATCAATCGAAATGAAGAGGGTAAGTGAAGTGTTTTCTCTACAGTTGGTCTTTTTCTAATCTTCACCAAGCACTAACAAGAATTAATTAGGTGAAGGCTGTGTTTCTTTGTTCTTTTTCTTACTTAATGAATCACAATTTTTTGGCATCTATTGCGGATCAAAATGCTACCTAATTTTTTTAATTTTATGTAACGAAATAGACTTAAGTGTTCATACAGCAGATACAAAAACATTTTTTTTTTTAAAAAAAAAAATTACAAGCTTTCACAGAGAAAAAAAAAAGATTTTTTTAATAAAACAACTGTTTGAAATCAATTTTTTTCCAAAGGAGATTTCAAGAATAAAAACAATTCCCCCACCCCCCAAAAAAGATATTATTTTTTTATAAAAGAATATATAAATTAAAAGCAAAAATACAAAATGATTATTTCTTTTATAATTTTATTAAAACCATTTGGATGAGCAGTTTTTGAAAAACTATTTTTTTATTAATGTTAATCAAAATAAATATTTATAATTTTTTGTAACAAAGCAGATTACGTTTTCATAAACAAAAGATTATTAAGTTTACTATGGTAAAAAAAATTTCATACTCTATTTTTTTCCTATGTTAAATTATTAAGTTTACTTAAAAGATTCTTTTACTCTATTACTCTATTTTATTCTCTTGCTAATCTATTTTAAATTATTAAATTTTGTTAAAAATTTTTTTTTTTTAGAGAAATTTAAGAAAAAGTTCTATTATCAACTGATAACAGAGTTTTAATCCTATAAGATTTTTTTTTCATAAATTTAGTCTCATACAATAACTAGCTGACGAAAATGCCATCAATATTCTATTTTTGTATATCTCTTAAATTAAGCAACATCTCTCTCTCTCTCTCTCTCTCTCTCTCTCTCTCTAACGCATCCATTAAATCAAGTAATCTCTCTTTGCTAGGCGAAATCACTCGTCGTCATAATACATACAAACGATATACGGTTACATACAAACGATACATTTTTAAAACTATTTTACTATATACATAAATCCGATACATTTTCAAATCTACAAAATTATTAGTTTTGATATATGTTTCAACTCATCGTAACTAAATATGACTACTAATATATTTATTAGTATATACCACTGATACATTTATCAGTATTAAATATAATATAAATATACTTCAGTTCATTACGCATATGCAACTGATACATTTATTAATATTAAGTATCTGTTGTAATATCTTCTTATAATATAGTTTTAAATTGATAAAATGTATCAGTAGTTTAGGTGAGTTGTGTGCATTTAGTAATAGTATGCAACTGATAATTGTGTCAGTATTCAACAGATAAGTGCTTTCAAAATTATTCAATATAGAATTTGCAACTGATAATTGTATCAGTTGCACACTAATCATATAGAGAATATGTATAAAAAACAATCACTGAATCTTAACATAACCCTTACGAGATGTCTGACACAAAAATTGTGTCATCTTCTCCCATCACGAACCACCTCACCTCCTCCCTCTCCACCTGAAACGTTTCTCAAATAATTCGCGAGATTTGAATCGTCAATCGGTGCCCCTACCGTTTCGAGTAAGGGAACCGGCTCGTGTCGCCAGAGATTCTTACCTCCGGGAAGCCCTCGTCGAGGTTCATCTTCACTGCTCTGTCTAGCCACGCCATGCCGCTCATTTCATCTGGCTTCCACCTCATTTCGTCTTCACATTCGGGAGGCCTTCGTGTTGCTGGCCGGTGCCCCTGCTGGTTCGAGTAAGGTAACCAGCTCGTGTCATCAGAGATTCTCACCTCCAAGAGGCTCTCGCCGAATATTTCCACTTCAAAAAATTTGTTTAAGCTTGAAACTTTTCTTGGTTTTAAAGAGAGAGATAGAGAGAGAGAGAGAGAGAGAGTGTGTGAGTGTGTGTGTGTGCGCGCGCGCAGTGGAAACCATCGGGATGGAATTAAAAATCCTAAAATTTGAAACTTTTAAAATTTAGAAATTAGAAATTCTAAAATTCTAAATTTTTTTTATGGGATTGACTTTGATATTGTTTTTATGAATTTAAAACTCTTAAGATTTCGGTTGACAATCCACATGATCAATTGCTTGTATTTTAAAAATAGAAATGAGCATGTTTTAAATGAGAATATATTATACATAAACAAAATTTGAAAGGACTAAATCTCTTACAAAATATTTATAGGACTAAATCTCTTATAATACTCTAAAAAGTTACTAATCTTTAATTTCTCTTTTTTTATGGGAAAAGTCTCAAAAGAATTAGTGGGCTCAATTATGATTGTGTAAGTAATTTTTTTTATTTTTCTTAATTTTGACTGGTTGCATGCTATTATTTAGCTCTATTTGAGAAATTGAATTTCAGATTGTGGCAGGGAGAAGTCGTTGGGGGTGTGTGGGAAGGCTCAAAAATCTAATTTTGCATTAATTTAGTGTTTAAGTGAGGTATTGGGACTATACTGTACAAGAAATATTTTAAAAATTAATTAGGTGTATCTTTTTAGTATTCCTGCCTACTAAAATATATTATTTTTGTAAGTTCATGACTAATTTAGTATTTTCATGAATTATTATAATCTTGATAGCAATTAATTAATTAAGTGTACACTTTTTAGTCAATTTAAGATAGTTTGACAAGAGGTGACTTTTTGACTTATTTAGATGTGTAAGAATTTTAATAATAATTTATTTACTTTTGTCAACTTATAATGTTATATTATTATGCATATTACTTGTTTGAATAATTTTGGGTCATAATAATACTTAATTTGTTTATTTTTTTTTCATTTTGAGCTTAAAAATGTAAAAAGTGACTTTTTGGGCACAAACTACTAGATAGCCAGCCACTTGGGGGTATTTTTGTAATTTTTTGTTGTTATTTTATATTTTTCTACTTATTTAAATTAAAATCTTTAAATTTGGATATTTATGTGTCAAATTTTAAATTTTAAGACTTTTTAGTATAGTAGGGGTAAAATGGTCATTTTACCATTTTATGAAAATTTTTGATTTTTAATTTAATGTTCCATGATAATTACTTAATTTAGGATGTTAAGAATTTTCTTCGGGTATTAGAGTTTTTCCTTTTAAATATTAGGTCTTCTAGCGTTTTCGAATTTAATTAGTGTTTTCTAATTGATTAAGAGCTTCTAACTTTTTAGCGATCTAAGATCTCATGAACTAACCATTACTACTACTAGGGTCTGAACTGAGTTATTAGAGTGACATTTTGCAGCTGCAAGAACAGAACATTTTGATTTGTACATGTGCTATAAAAAAATTCTCATGCTAAAATAAAATTGAGTTGCATATGTGACATTTTACAATTGAAAACTAACAAAAAATATTCAACTGAAAAATATATAAGAAAATTTTCATACCCACATATGTCGATATGATAATATTCTCATATAATGTGAGAGCATCTAAAACCATATCATATAATGCATGTATGATTGTCCTAATCTCTTTACTTTTTACCAAACATGAAATTGCTATGTGGATCTACTTGGAATAATAATTAATTAGTTACACTAATGGCATGCTGACAATTTGTGTTTTATTTTTTTCTTTTGGCAAGTGAAGAGAAATTAAAGATACGTGTGGTTTTAGTTTCTCATAATAGTGAATTGTGTTTTAGTCTTTGATATTTTGTACCTAAACAAAATGTTCTGCTAAAAAATGTTTGATTCTTTTATATTTTTATGATCAAAATTATTTATTATGTTATATTTATTAAATAGATCATTTGTGCAAAAAACTAAATTAATCGGACATTAATAGCTTTGTGAGTACATCACATCTTTTGAAATATAAATGAATGGTAAATAAGTCCTGTTTGGGCAAATGTTGCTTATTGGTTTATTGATATATTTTTGTTTATTTTAACTTGAAACCTATATAATTTGGTTTATTGGCTTATTTTTGCTTATTTTTGTCTTTTTTGAATTTATTTTATATTTTGATTAATTTTTTTTATTTTTTTGGCTTGTCACAATGAGAGCTGTTTAAAAAATATAATAATTTAACTAAATGATGAAAAAAATTCATTAAAAACAAAAAATTTACAATGACAAATATGCCAATAAGTCAAATTCACCTATTTAAGACTATAATTTTACAAAAATAGTAATAAACAAATATAATTGCATCATATAGTTACAAATATTTAATTAACTTAAGTTTTTATGCGAGCAATAAAATTAATAAATACTACAAAATAAATAATTTTTATTATAAAAACATATTAAAAAAATACAATATATAAATTTTTTTTGGCCATAATCTAAGCATAGGAATAATTGAACTACAAACACAGTGCACATTATTTCTTTGGTTAAATAATTTCGATAAATTATTTCAAGAAGAGTAGTATTTCCGTTATTTTACATATTTTTATGAGCTGCATAATAAGCTTATGGTTACTAAAAGAAATCCCAAAACGGTATTCTAAAGAATGATGAATTTATTCGAATCAAAGGGGTCCAAGCCATTGTCACCTCTACTTATACTTCTTCCCCACTTGCTCGCTCCTCTTAGAAACCCCACGAAATACGTATTATTCTAAAACCCAAAACCCAAAACCCATAGCCCTCATTTTCCCGAGAAAATAATGAATTTCTTCGAATCCAAACGGTCCAAACCATCGTCACCTCTACCAAAACCCCCACACCTCATCATCCAACAGGCACTCACCGACCTCCAAAACCGCTGCTCCAGCTTCTTCCACCACCACCACCACACACTCTTCAATGTCCCTGTCTTCGACCCCAACCCTTCTTCCTTCAAAATCAATCTCGAATCCGCCTTCTCAAACCTCCACAACCACGCAAAAAATGCAATTGAAGCCGGATTTTCGAGATTCCGCTTCGTTCCTGGGCCTGTTTCGTCAGGTAATCCCCCGTTGTGGGCTCGAGTTTCAGAGAAGATCAGCGGAGGTGGCCTTGCCATGTCGACGGAGGCCATCGAAGAGCGGCTTGCCGGCGTGCCAGTCTTCGGTCTGAGCAATTCTTCGCAGGAGTTCGTGTTGATTTCGGGCGTAAACAGTGAAAAATCTCTTGGGTTGTTTTGTTTCAAGGAAGAGGATGCTGAGGCTCTTCTTCAGCAAATGAAGTCCATGGACCCCGGTATGCGCGATGGCTCCAAAGTTGTTGCCGTGGCTCTGAACAAGGTATGCGTATGCGTGTTTAATCTGAGGAAAATTATAGTGCACACCCTATTAGGAGTATTATATGCCAAAGTGTAAGCAGATTTTTAAGGTTATAGCAAACCTAACGGGGATTATTTATATCCAGGATCAATGAGTGGTGAAAGCAAGAAAAACAAAAAAAACAAAAAAAACGAAAGCAATACATACGATTTAAGTGGTTCATCCAATGAAATAATGAATAGGTTACAATAGAATTGCCCTAAGGCGCTGATTGGCAATATTGTTTTTTTGATATATATATATATATATATATATATATATATATATATATATTGCTAAAAACGTTAAAAAAATCAGTTTAACAAAAAAATCAAAAAAAATAAAAAGTCAATAAAAATTGAATATTTTATTTAAACTCTCACTACTTTTAAAATATTATAATATTTTTTATTCATAATTTATTTATTATCACTGCCAACTATATATATATAATTATTATTATTAAATATATAGAACGGTAAAATTATCAATTTTAAACAAAAAGCATAAAAATTAATTTTTTACCTAAACAACCAATTTAAAAAAAATTAGTTTAAAAGTTAAGTCACCATACAATCTATTTTAAATCTAGTTTAGCTTTTTAGTTAAAAATGCTAAAAAACAAAAAAATTAACTTTTAAGTTAGTTGTCAATCAGGCCTAAACTATTATGTATGACTAGAGTTACAAGTATGTGAACAATACCAAAATCACCCTGCCACCCCGCATCAACACTTCGTAGTTGGATATGCAATTGTGTGACACAATGTATAGTTTTTATTATGCTCCACACAACTTAACACAGGCAATTGAGATTAGTCGAGGTACGCGCAAGTTGGTCCAGACACCCAGTTATTAAAAAAAAAAAAACTGCAAGTTATTACTTGAGGCTTTGGTTTTTTATTATGAATTTTTTGGTGTTTGTTATGAATAATTTTAGCCTTTTATGTGTTTTTTTCTATGAATTATTGATAACCCCAAGTCATTACTGAGGCTTTGGTGTTTCATTTTTATTTGTTTTGGTGTCTGTTATGAATAATTTTAGCATTTTGTGTTTTTTTTCCCATGAATTATTTTTTGCAGTCAATTACTTGCTATTATGGTTCAGTTTGATGAGATGTGCTACTCTCCATTCTCTCTCCCCTCCATACTTTTGAAAACCCAGTTTTGTGAGTTCAGCCCACAACAATGATTTGAATGCTTATCTCATAAGCCACACAGAGATGATCATCCATGTATAAGATCAGTTTGATTGGCTATAAATAAATAGCGCTTTGTTTTATTACATAGACTATTTAAAATTAAAAACGTTCATTTAAAATAAAAAAAGTCTATTTTTGGTAAAACAAAAAGCTATTTGTTTATATATCTATCGATGCCGGATTAAACTGAATTTTTGTTTGAATAATATCATCTGTGAAGCCTACAAGATGAGCGGTTGGGATCATTGTTGTCGGCACACCTTAAGCCCACAAAAACAGTCTTGAGTTATATGGAAGGGAGCACATCCCCAGTTTGATATAACCTTTTAGGGGTGTGCACTATGGCATTTCCCATTGTTTGATATTACACGGCATGTTTGGTTTTGTTTCTGTTAATATGATGCATAAGTGATCATTTGCTTGAATTATTACCTATAAAGAATGGTGGAATCTAATGAATGATTGGCATTGCAGGTTGTTCAACTTCAACTTGATGGCGTGACCTTTAGGTTGATACCAGAGTCCTCCCAAATCAAGAATGCACTTAGGGTGAGTCATTTGGTATATACTTGCCCTTTTTTTTGGGTTTGAAGGTTTCGTAACATTTTGTTGATGGGCGTAAACTAAAGTTTTCACTTCTGCTTTAAACTTTGTATGCTCAGTATTGATGGCACTCATGTATTGCTGAATTAAGCAATAGTCTGATTCCTGTTGAGAAAGTGGTGATGTTATAGATAATTTGGGAGTCAATACATAATTATCAATATTGAATGGATCAATTTTTATCTTTTTTGAACCTCTGCCCCTGCGAAACAAAAACATAAAAAAAAAGTAGAGAAAAAGAAAAAAATCAGCACCGAAAGAACTGTCAAATGTCAATACTTGTTGGTTATACTTCTCAAAAGAAAATTATGTTTTGTGACCATAATATTCTAAACTTACTTGGCATAGATATTGAGCAAAAATCTTTTTTAAATAAACTAATATTTTTAGATTTTCTTAAAATAATAGAAAGTATAGAACATTAATATACGAGTCTAATCTAAACAATCAAGATCTAAATATTCTAAACTTATTTTGCATAGATATTGAATAAATAATAAAACAATGATGAACAATGCAAACCATTACCCGCCAAAAGGAGGAGTGTCTAAATGTTGAGGTGAATTTCGCAAAGCATGCTTCACCCTAGTAAGTGTGAAATTTTCGACTGCTATGATTACCTTTATAGTGAAAAGTGTGAACAGAATTACTCCATAAAATAATTTCAATTTATCCAACAAAGAGTCGTTACATGCTGTTACGGCCTTTATTTAGCCGTAGCAGCCCTAACTGCGATCGTAATAGGCATTACTCGTGATTTTTTGTTAGACGCCTAAATTGGCTATAATGGGGATCCCAAGGCATTGAAACGGTTATCTAACAGCGTTTACGTAATGGTAGAGGCCGATTTTTAAAATATGGGTCAACAACAATAATCAATTCTTCGAGAGCGGGGTGGTTTGACTAGGAAAGTTCTATGTTAAACTTTTCTTAAGTTCAGTCACGGGGTAATGTGCGCTTCATCTTTTCTTATAAATGTGATATGTTAAATGTTGTGTAACTAACCCTAATTTCTTATAAATGTGATATGTTAAATGTTGTGTAACTAACCGTAATACCATTTTCTTGAATGTACTTATTTCTTTACAATTTGTGTTTTCAAAGTTCAATGGACTTGGTTGAAAGTTCTCTATTCAAGGCATACTAACCTCTATTTACCTATATGCTACACAATAGCTCAGATATCTACAAAAACAATGAAAGGGCTATGCAAACAACAATGAGTGGTGAAGGACAATGAGATCATAGCTGCTTTCCAAGTTTGTAATGAATGGAAACCTGTTGTGAACTCGCAAAAATGAACAACAGAGAAATGCAAGGGGATACTATAGGCTAGAAGTTGAATAATTGAGAAACTAAGACTCTTGGCTTCCAGGTGGAACGGGACCAAGAGTTGCACCTTCATTTTTCTATCCCCAAAAAGAAATAAAAAAAAAACGGGGTGGGGGGAGTTACACTAAGACCATTCTTATGTGAAATATGCTGCGAAGTGTTTATTGAGTTTGGAGGAATATGCATGGCAAGCTAGAGCAACCCATTGATCATAGCTCTTGATTGGCCTTGTAACTTTTGAATGCCAGTTTGTAGGACAAGTGAAAATGCAACTTCTTTACAAGCTTTTGCTACTTAACCACTGAACACAGCACTAGCCCACTCGGAAACTTGGGAAGTTGTGTACCTCTTATTCATTGTTGGGATGAGGTTGCAGATGTTTGTCAATGTATGGTTTTAATAGGTTAGAGAAAGTTCATAACTTTCAAGCACTGTAAAACTTGTGGGTTTCTTAACTCTTTTAAGAATCTCTTTCATAGAAGTAGGGAGGGATCAGATTTGCAGGTTTAAAAGTTTAATTGAGTATTAAAGAGAGTCCACATAACTATGAGTTCATTGCTCAATTTTTCAGAGACCTTTTATCTTTTTCTTGTAACACTTGGTCGTATATTCAGTGAGCTGTGGAGCTGGAGAGGAGAGAGGAGGAAGAGGGTGGAACTTGAAGGGGGAAAAGAGGGAGAGTGTGGTGCAGAAGGAGAGGGAGGGGATGGCAGTGGGATAAAGGAGGGATGGGGGGGTGTTGGTAAGGATTTGAGGGAGTGGTGGCTCTGGGAGAGATGGAAGAGTGATTTGCTCAATTGTGGTTAAGTGCATAGTAATATAATGATGAGTGGTTCTCATATGGTGGATGATGGATAAATGGCGATAATCGTCCGGTGTGGTTAAGCTAATACTTGGAATTGACATTAAGTTGGAAGTGAGAGAGTGCCACGTGAGTCGTAAGATTTTTCCTTTGGATGTATGGTTGGGATTATTATCAAGTTGAAAAGATCAGGGTTCATTTGAAGAAATTAAAGACCTTGGGGTCAAACCTTGGGGCTTTTTTTTATTAATTTCGTAATATTTGCTAGTACTTATTTGAATTTTTAAGAATGCCTATTCATTTTTATGGCATTTGGAAGAGCTCTCCAGTTTAGTGGCAGTTTTCGTATGATGTTGTCTGCCTGGAATCTGGTGGTGACTTCAATTAACATAATTGACCATGTGTCCAAATCTTAGTTCTTTACTTTCTGTATTCAAAACTAAGGTATATAAAGGCTTAAATAAATATGATGGCACTGGCTTAGTAGAAGATTGAAAATCTTTGATCTGCAAATATTGAATGATTGAAATGATAGTTTTTCTAGCAAGAATAATTTGCTCTGCATACGATAATGCTCTCCAGGCTAAGGTATTTATTTATTTATTTTATTATTATTATTATTATTATTTTGGTTGGATGGAAATATTCAGACATCATGCTACCAACTAACTCAGCACTTGTTTATTATCACACCCAGAGTTGGTGGATTTTATGTTATGCTTCTTTTTGTAGGAGAGGCGAAAGGCTGGTTTTTCAGAGGAGAGCTTCTCTGGGGTTCCTGTTTTCCAGGTTCTCTAATATAACTCATTCATTTGTAGCATTGTTATTTCCTTTTGGAGTTTATTATATCTTGGGAATTTTTTATTTCGTGATCGATCCAAATGGATGTTTTAGGTATTGAGGAATTTGCTACTTACTGCATGAATTGAAAGTAATCAAACTGAAAATCTGGAGGAAGTTGTATGTAGGAAAGAAAATTTATTTATTTTGTTTTAATTTAAGTTTTTTAGGGTGATATTTGGGGAGAGAACTTGGTAAGAGGCATTTTCTAATCACCAGGGATTTGTTGCATATTGCTGCACATTCTCCATGTGACAAAAAAGAAAAATTTATTATACAATATAGAACTTTTGATGCAGCATTTTTGTAGATGTAAAAAATTTAACCATTAAAATGAAACAATCTTGGCCTTCTATTTTGTTCTTTATCCTCCCTCATGTTCTTTTTTGTAAAAAAGTAAATAAAAAATATTAATTTTTATTACTTCTCCTTTTACTAGTCCAATGAAAAAATAATGTAGTTTTTATTTATTTATTTATTTAATCTATAAATTAAAATACTAATAAAATTATATTTTTAATTGAGTGCTTTAAAATTGGCTAATTAAGTAATTATTAAATTGTTGATATTATTTTTTGTTTCACTCTTAAATTTTTAGAATTGGATATTTATTTATATAACAAGACAGAATTTTTGATGTGACATTAATGTTAGTGTAAAAAATCTATCCATTGAAATAAAGCAAATAATTTCGTTTTTACTTTTACTATATTTTTTTTAGAGTAAATTACATTGACCTCTCCTGAGATTTACTAAAATATTAACCACCTTCCCTCTGGTTTAAAAAATATCACTAACTTCTCCTGAAATTTTAATTTTAACATCAATTAAGTCCAAACGTTAAAATATTTAACGGAAACCACCATCCCCACCTAAAAACTATCTCCACACCCCAAAACCACCACTCCAAACCCACACCGCTGCCACCGCCGGCCTCTCTCTACCCCTCTGTTCTCTCTCTCTCTCTCTCTCTCTCTCGGTGTGGGTTCGGGGTCGGCGGCACTGGCGGTGGTGGCCCCGCCAGTGGGGGGTCGGCTCCCTCTCTCTCTCTCTATCCCTCTCTCTCTGTAATA
>JAOTRH010475823.1:0-26164 GCA_034768845.1 Heliamphora exappendiculata
GGGGTTGTCTTGACTTTTTCAATGGCATTGGAAAACGTAAGTGCTAAAAATAAGTTGGAAATGTGTTGGACAAAGGTTGCTTAAGAAATATTGTATGTGTTTAGATCGAAAAGTCTTTTTCTTCTGTTTTGGGTTTTGGCGCGGGGGGATCAGATAATTTTAAAATTTTCTTAGCATTTAAAAAAAAAAATTAATGTCCTTGTCATCTTGTTTATCAATGGAATCTCATAATCCGTACATAACGAATTGCTCACATCGTGGTGAAAAATAGGGGTATGTATATTACTGTTATGGTAAGATCCACCTTTCTTAACCTATTCGTTATGGCAATTAGCGTAGGATCTAGTTTTTCTTTCTTATTAAGTTGGTGCAAGTGATAGTTCGAAGAAGGTTTATGTTGATTTCACCTAAATAAATGATTCAAGGTCCAATTAGTTTCAATCTACTTCAATGATTGAAGCTTGAGCAGTTCAGTGCGAGGTTTCTAAGCACTTTGAATCTTTATACTATGTGGTAACTAGATTGCCAAAAATGCTTGTTCAATAAACATTCATCTCAAACAAGTAATATATGAACCAATATCAAAGGTAATTGGAGATGAGAGGAACACAAAATTATATAGTGGTTTGGCACACCCACTTGTGCCTACGTGCATCTAGGCCTAATTTGCCACAATTGCTCCATTAACACAAATCAAATTTTCACAAGATTCAACCAAAACCTTTACACAATGGGGATTTTCACTAGGCTACCATCACAATCTCTTCCATACACATACAAGATAGGTTTTCTTAGCTCACCTAAACTAATAACCATGCCGAAACCTAAATGTTAAGTCAACAATTTCTATCACAAACCTGAAATGCTCACCCAGAGCTTTAAAGGTATGAGGTATCTCTCTGTGTGGGACCTAAGTGTAGGTATGTTAAGGTTAGTATATATAAAACTACAAAAGGATGATTAATTCAGCGCCTACAATGCAAGAACACTGAAAGCTCCTAGAACTAGTTCATAACAACAAGTGTTGAATGTTTCACAAGCTCACACTTACTCAAGGTTGGGTATTAAACTATTTCGAAGGTGATGTAGAGTGTGTGAGCGTGTATAGGCAGTCAGTTCGTTTTTTTTTAATTGAAAATTCTATTCTAAGTTGGTCGACCAAGATGACCAAGTTGTTATCCAAGTCGCAACTTGGTCTCTAGGGTCTGGATCTCTAGAAACTTTCACTTTGGTTGACCAAAATGTGGGATTGCAAAACCTATTTGTAGCCCCTAAGACTTTTTGACCAAAAACAATCTTTTTTAAGCTATACCGTTTGGTATCTCTAAAAGCCTACTAACTTTTTTTCACTTCTTTTTTTAAGAAAAAAACCTATAAACATTCCAAAAACTCAACTTTTTATTGAATGAAATGACTATAATATCCTTGGTTAAAAAGTCAACTCTACTTTCAATAAATAAGAAAAGCTGTGCCATTATCTCAAGTAAGGATATATTATACATTTTAACAAAAAGTTTAAAATAAAAAAGCTACATCAAACAAGTTATCCCGAACAATTTAACATTTTTTCCTTCCACTTTTTCTAAAAAAGCCAAACCTCTTAAAGCCAAGCTTTTTAGACATCCCAAACATGGGCGTAGTATCTTACTTCGATCTACCAACCTTCAATTGTAGATTGGACAACTAACAGAATTTAGGCCTTTTCGAAATCCAGTGTGATGGGGAACAGGAAGGATATATCTACAGATTATTTATTTTTGATCCCAGAAGATATTTGAATTTTAATTATTTAGATTTAAGTTTAAGTTTGTTTGGATATGATTAGTTTAAATAAAATTTGGTTAGATTGTTTAGATAAGATTGCTATCATTTTTATTCTTATTTTTGTATTTTAATGGTCTATTTATAGGCCCTTAGCTTGTATTACAGATTACTGAATGATTGCATAAACAATTATTTTTTAGAATTGGTGTAGATTCCAGTTCAACTCTAGGTATGGATTCTTAGGTTCCTTTAGGTGCGGATTCCTAAAATCTTGTTCGTGTTTGTCCTGCAGCAACTTGGTATCAGAGCGAATGATTTTAATCGCCAATAGTTATTCCAACAATGGAGCCTAAATCAACAATCCCAATAAAGCAGATTTCATTCCCGTATCTTCCACGTGAAATTTTGTTGCAGCTACAATCACTGCCAAGAAAGCGACAATGGTTGCTCCACAACCAACCATTGTTCCTCAATCCAAACTTTAGATTGCATTAATTCTTTAAATTTTTCTTTCTTTCTTCTTTTTATTGTAATTTTAGGGTACGCATTCTATTTGAAAAAAAAACGTAGTGATTTCTTTTCCTTCTCTTGACTTCCGGTTCTTTCTTTCTTTCTTTCTTTTTTTTTCCTTTTCTGTTTTCTTTATAAAAAAAAAGAAGAAAAAAAAGAAACCCTCAACAGCGCAGCACCAGCCTCAACAGAGTAGCGCAAACCCTAGTCGGCATCGAACCACCCCAAGTCCCAATCGGCGCACCACCACCGTAGGACGCGACATCGTCAACTCGGACAACCACTGCCGTCGACAACAAAACCTTGTTTTTCCACATCTGAAACCATCCCTGGCTTTCTTTCCACAACGTGAAACCTAGGTGCGGACGCGAAGCCTAGGTGTGGATTTTTAGGTTCTTTTAGGTGCGGATTCCTAAAGGATTATTCGCCTAAGCACAGTTCTAACTCATCGAAGTCGAGTTCTTCTCAACGGAGGAGAAATGATGGGGAACGAGAAGGATATATCTACAGATTATTTACATTTGATCCTGGAAGATATTTAAATTTTAATTATTTAGATTTAAGTTTAAGTTTGTTTGGATAGAATTAGTTTAAATAAGATTTAGTTAGATAGGGTTAATCTTAATAAGATTTGGTTAGATATGATTAATTTAAATAAGATTTGGTTAGATTGTTTAGATAGGATTGTTATTCTTTTTATTATTATCTTTGTATTTCAATGGTCTATTTATAGGCTCCCAACTTGTATTACAGATTACTGAATGATTGAATAAACAATTATTTCTTAGAATTGGTGTGGATTTCAGTTCAACTCTAAGTGCGGATTCTTAGGTTCCTTTAGGTCCGGATTCCTAAAGGGTTGTTTGTGTTTGTTCTGCATCACAGTGGGAACTAATAGGAATCTTAGTTAATTTTTTTGTAAAACAAGAGAAACATTTGAAAAACCTACTGGAAATCTACATGAATACTTCATTGTTTCTAATTTTTTAGGTTATATAGTTTATTACAATTAAATGGCTCATTCATAATTTCAAAAAGTTCTCCGAAATTTGAAAGTAGTTTTCAAGGAATTCCAATTTACCTGTTGAAATTTCTCAAATCATTGTCCTGAGACATTTTTAACATGTTGAGAAGGCATTTTTTTTTGTTCGCTAGGAATCTTTTAAGAAGAACTAATGCTAAAAATTCTATTAGGTTTCCATGCAGTTCATGCTGAGTTTCTTAGTAGTTTCTCTTAGTCTCTTTGAAGTTTCCCTTCATGGTTTGCCAAGTGTCCCAACATTTTCCAAGTATCTGGAATGTTTTCCCAAAATTCTCAATAGTGTATCGTACACTATCGGAAGTGCACTTTTGTGGGGCGTTTCCTGCCTCAAAATGAGTTTCGTGGTAACTATGCCTCGAGGATTTTTTCCTTTGCTTCTTTCTGGTTCAATGGCATGATGTGTCTTTGAGTTTCCCAATTTCTTTAACTGATTTACTCACAGGCATAGTTTATATCAGTTTTTGTCTGGAAAGTGATGTGAAATCTTATTTGTACCATTACTGTTCATAGTCTTCAGAAGTGGAATACATGAAAATTCAAGTCTTAAAGTATCCACGTGTACAATAAGTGGCTCCAAATTCAAGTGTTAAAGTGTCTACTAGCTAACACACGCATCGGGAGCTCCAATGGTTTAGCTAAAAAACCACTCACTAACTACCGGGCCTCTCCAGAATCACCCATTTTTTCTTCCTGCAAGGATTCAATTCACCATGGATGGCTTAACCTCTAGCTGCATTTATCAACCCATTTAACAGGTGACAACTTTAACCTGTGTTACATGAAATCACCGACCCCCTAGCGAATTATGTTTTAGGAACATACGGTCCGAAACATGGTACATCTTTGTTACAAAACTTAGCGATCCAAAATAATTCCCAAAATTCTTTCTATTTATTTTCTTTAACATTTTTCATAGGAGAAAAAATCCAACATAATAATCTGAAATCTAAAGAAAGTGAAGTTTTGACAGGACAAAATTTAAAAGAAATGGCTATAATGCTTTCTAACCATGTCCTTTATATAAATTTTTTAAAAAATAATAGAATCTTCATGAAATGTTTATCCCTTGAAATAAATACATTCTAATATTGTAAGCTATGGAAACCTACCCCCATTGTACCTCTATTTAAACCCTGGGACATACCCGTACTCATTTTGGTTCCTGGCACCAGAATGATCCACGTTCTGAATAATATGGACTTTAACAAGCCATTTAGCATCTCCAATATAGCAACAAAACATGAAAGTCAGTTGCTAACTGACTAATAACTGACCCTGGCAGCGCGCAAGCTTCTGATACTCTTTAGAACCTTCTAGTCACAATAATCCTTTTGTAGTTAGAATAATTAAGTTCGCGTCTTTTCAATTGGCAGTCTATTTTTTGGTTGTAGGAGGCTATAGGGTTTGAGGAGGTTGGGATTTCTTATCTAGGAAATCTGTGTGCTCAAATGATCATTTCTTGAGTAGGACTTGCAAATGCTGAGGTGAGAGATTCGTAAGTGCCATAGGGGTATGATTGGAAGCATCTGGGAAGTGTTGCTTGTCCATTTTGTTTTACTTACTATTGCTTTGTAATTGAACTCTTCTTATTTTTCTTTTTTCAGTTTTTTCTGCGTTTGTACTTATCTCTTTCTGCCAGTTTTCCATGTTCTACTGGAGTCAGAAATCTGTCTATGAAGTATAGGATACTAATTTCTCCATTTTCTCATTTGTGATGGTAGGTTGAACATCAAAAATATGTTATGGAGTTCTGGATGAAATCTCTAAATCCCTTGACATGGATAGAAATATTGCGTCAAGTATTCGTTGCAGCTGGTTTTGGTTCAAAATGCGGTACATTGCGGAGGGAAGCTCTTAACAAGGTATCCATATTTCAGATCTTTGCTCAGTATGAGAAGAGAGAGAAAAAGAGATAGAAGGGTGAGGGATGACTAGTCAGCGTAAGAAATTAGAAACAATAAAGCAGAATATCGTGTTCCATACAGATTAATGTGTGCACGCACACAGTCACACATTTATGAGCAAAATCTCTTCTAAAGAAGAGGACCACCAACACTTGAATGCTTCTGGATGTGTTCTACACATCCCTGATGTGTAAATTAAAAATCATAAGTACAGACAGCTAACAGGCACATTCTGGGATACCGCCTTGCTTGGCATTGAGGAGCAATGCTTTATTAATACAGATAAATGTTATGATTGTAAAGAAAATTAACTTTTGCATAAACTAGATTAACAGAAGTTCGATGATAGTTTTTATTGAAATAGTCAGTGTGGGCTGATCAAATATTGGACTAATTGTGTGCTGTGTGCACACTCATAAATGCTACTGTGTGCTACTTTTGAATTTTTAATTTTTCCTTGCTTGTGATATTTCATTTTCCTTGTCCTTGCTAATAACTCTATGATGACACTTCATATGCATGAGAGAGTGGAGGGAGGGTGGGAGGGAGACCTTGCGTAATACTGTGTTGGATTATTATGATGTTATTCGATGTATTCTTTAGCTAGTGGTTTTACGTAGATTTAGTTTTTTTTTCCTTCACAATTCAAGCTTGAACTTTCCAATTTTGGAGTCTTAATCTGAGTAGTGTTAGGAAACAATCATCAGGAAGCCATGTATATTTGTCTTCTGCCTAACTCAAGAGTGGCTTCAATTTAGAGAATTTTGCTGCTGCTGGTAGGCTCTTGGAGTAGGGTTGACACAACCTCAAAATTAAGGAACAAATGCGGAAGGAATCATAAATGAGATTTGCTAACTCTTCTTTTTAGTTCTGAGTTTTTTTTTTAATTTTTAAAATCACAGCCTGTTCTCTATTTTGTTCTTCAACATGAAAGCTTCCTTTCACACCCTGAACACTTCCCCGGCTGAATATCTCATTACTCTGATATCCAGAACCTCTTATTGTTACTGTTGAAAAATATTAGCCAATATCTTTTAAGCAGCAACCTATCATTTTCAAAGTTCAGGAATATAATTTTACCTTTTCCATCTATTTTCTTTTCTTTTTCTTTGCTGTTTTTTTTTGATAGGTAAGCCTTTGTTCACATTTACTGTCTGTAACTTGCCTTGTTCTTTTAAAAGCACATTTACTGTCTGTTACTTGCCTTGTTATTTTAAAATCTTAGAAGGCCTACGAAACAACTTTCAATTATTCTATGCACACTGCAAAACATGTGTTCTACGGTCTACAGCCTCATTCTGAAATTCATTGTGGTGTACTGCATCTCTTTCGAAAACCTGCCTTTTTACCCCACCCACCCACATGCACACTCACACCCATGCGCTGTAGGTCGTTTCATTCTTTTGTCTTTATACTTTATATGGATAAATTCAGAACATTGGAAGTGATAAGGACAATTTAAAATCCTTAGCCCGCTTCACTCTTCACGCCGAAAAACACTTGTCTTATTCTCATAATAAATCTATATTTGCGTCACGGTTGAATTAAACACTTTAGCACATTTTGGAAAAAAAGCTTTCAATTATTCTTAGGATTTTGCAAGGTAAATATTTGATATGATATATTAGGCTTCACTCCTTTATATTGTTAACAAAATGCGATTTAAAAGATTCTTTCAAGTAGAATTTCTTTGTACTTCGTAGTTCATCGTATCACATCTCTAAGTGAGTACTATGCTATAAAGGCCTGTGTTGGACCTGAAGCTTACACTCGCATGAAAGACAACTTCCCAAGTTGAAGATGATTACTCACAAAATGATAGTCGATCTTCATACAGTTGGTGCGCTTGTGAAAGACAATTATGTGCAATTTGGTTAGCACCCTTGCCTAAGAGTGATGGTGTGGAGACCTGGTACATATTGATTATTTTAACATGATTAAAATTATTGGAAACGAATTTTGATATTGATATTGTACATTACAGTTAGTACTGGGGAGATTCTGGGATGATAATTCAGGATTTATTTTGATATGGTCTGAAATTATAATTAAGAAAGTTGAAGTATCAAATTATAGTTACTTAATTAATTAAGTCTTACAATTTAAAAAGAATTAATAACATGTTATAAGTGTGAGGTAGAAGAATACTCTACAATGCTTGAGAAGAGGAGACTAATGAGATTACATAATAAACTCCCTCTCTCCTCTTGTGCCGCCTACCCCTCTCTCTTTCAATTGCTTCCCTTTCTTTTGTCTTTCTTGGATTTATTATGGAAGAATAAGGGGATTTCTAGAAGGTTCAAGAGCATAGAGAGGGTAGGATATAAAAAGGGGCCAAATCCTCCCCCATCCCGCCGGTGCTTTGTTTTTCCTCTTCCTTATTCTTTTCTCTTCTTTGCTCACCCATGGAGGTATTGCTAAAGAGCAATCAAGAAACTTCTAGAGCAAGGGGATCAAAGCAACGAAAGGGAGGCCCAAGGCTCCAAAACCACTACCCGACGCCACCCTTGCTTTCTCCTTTTCTCTCGTCTTTTATTCTTTCTCCTTGGGAAAACAAACCAAGTTCCCTGAACCCTAGCTCTCTTACTCAAAACAATTGGAGAACTTGAAGCCAAATTGGGAGGCCACCAAGGGAGATTGAAACTCTACGACGCTACAGGAACACTTTGAAGCTTCAAGGAGCAAGCTCCAAGTAGCCGAAACCTTGGGAAGGGGAGAATTGGCGAAATTCCAAGGAGTCGAAGCTAACTGAGGTAGGATCTTGACTAATTTGAGTGTGTTACTATGATTTGTGTGGATTTTCTAGAAATATAATGAAATTATATCAAAATCCTAAATATTCATGGAAAGATAAAGAATTTGTATAATGTTGGTGAATCTTGGATGAATACTTTCATGGACATTTGAACTTTAATTGGGGAATGTGGATATTAAATGAGTAATGTAAAGCTTAGAACTCAATGATAGTTTGAATTAATGACTTAATCATTAGAATCGTTTTTTTTGAAATTTGAGTGGTGGAAATTAACTCTAGTTCATCAATGGATGTTAGAATCCAAGGCACATGGGTGAGTGGGTTTAATGGCAAACAAAATGATGTGATAATGTGGTGAAAGTCAAGAATTGTGAAATTTGAACTTGATAAATAGAACTAAAGATATAATTGGAGAACATAAAAGAATTACCGAATTTCTACTATAATTAAGAATTATAAGTGAGAATTGGAAAAAGATTTGGCTTGGGTTTATGAAAAATGGGGTAAACGTTAAAAGAAGATTGTATGAAAACTTCTTTGGGTTTTATGACTTGAGAAATCAGGGGTTTGTTACAAAAAGGAGATTAATTGAAACTTGATTGAGACTTATGATATTAAAGGTGAAAAGTGAGATAATGATATTAAAGGTGAAAAGTGAGATAATGAAACGGATATTGAACGTGGTTTGCGGATATAAGTTTGTGAAACTGGGATTGGGAGAGGAACCTGTGATTGGTTGGACTATCGGGTTGATTAACGGAAACTGAATGATTAATTGAATATTGAACCGATGAATGATTGATGTGATTAAGTTGGGCTTGAACAGCTCTGTGGTGAAAGACCAAAAACTTGCACAAGCTGGATGCCGTATGCCCCCCGTAAAATGGACTTGATGGTTGTCGTGGTGAGTTATAGAGCGAACTATTACCCAACGGCTTCGCGTAGCTTATTGGAGGAATAGTGCAGGTTTTCTATAAACTGCACCAAACGTCTATTCGGTATTGGATTAAAGAAAAGAAATGAAACTATGGGTGAAGAAATGGTAAATCGAAAAGAAAATTAACGGTTTTATGAAAGATATGAGTGAGTTAGCATTCGGTAATAGACTAAGGAGAAAATGAAAATGAAAATAAGAACAAAGTTAAGATGAAAAGAAAGTAAAATTAATGAGACGGAAAGGAAGAAACAGAGAATGAATTAAGATCTAAGGGTAAGCAGTTATGGAAATGATAAAATTGTGTTGCTTGATTGCATTGCACTTCACCCCGCACAAGTCATGCATTATACTCTAGTTAGTCGTTATCCTACGAGTTTCGGCTCGTTATCCATTCAAAATCATATGCTGGATGTAGATGTAAAAGTTGTATATATGTTCTAATCTAACAGAGATAGAGAAACTTCTGTTTTGAATGGAATTTGGGGTTAAGTTTTGTAGTGAATGGTTTGAGAAGAACTTAAAGAATGCCATGTATCTTTGAATGGATGTAATTATAATGGTATTGGAGTAACCTTTATGTTATGAAAATGAGGTTTAAAAGTTCATTTTGTGTGCTTAGTTCCATTGAAACTTAGTGCTTAGATGCTTGAATGAGTTGGAAGTATAGAATTCAAAATAGGGATTTACTGTCCAACTTCCCGGCTGGTGGGCGCTTGAGCGGAGGCAGGGGACCGCTCGAGCCGAGACATGGCAGTGTGTTTGGGTTGGCCACTGGTGCATGGCCGCCTGAGTGGGGGTCCAGGCCACTCGAGCGGTGAAGGTCCCCTTTGCCGGAAACTTTTGTTTAAAACTTGAAATTTGTACTTGCAAGTATGACCCAAACCACTTTGAAAATACTCCTAATTCCTGTAAATAGGCCTCAATTTTCTATAAAAATGATCCATTAAAGAATGTTTTTATAAACTTTCCTTTCGGTGGCGAACTTTACGTGATGATGTGGGTGTAGTTCACGCGACCCTGGGTTGGGGCGTGATAGATGGGACCACCTTACACTTTCATACTGCCAATCTGTTCTGGGATATTCCAACCACCCCATCACACACCACATTTGCCTTAAAGGAGGCTCCCAGCAACAGACCCAAATAAGTAACCGGAAGAGACCCCTGCCTTGCAGCGTAGGATAGAGGCTAAGGTGGGTTATGTTAGACACCTCCCGATCGGAATAATGTCTGAGTTTCTCAAGTTAACCTGCAAATTCAAGACCGCCTCAAAGTATCAAAGGACACATTGGAGATAGCCCATCTGCGTAGGATCCTCCAACAAAAAACTATGGTGTCATCAGCATAGAAGAGATTTGAAATCGCTAATGGCAAAGGTTGTGACACTCCCACCTCAAGGCCACCCAACAAACCACCTTGGACCCCCTTCTGGATCATCCCGACTCAAGGCCTCCATCACCAAAATAAAGAGAAGGTGGGAAAGGGGATCCCCCTACCTCAAGCCCTTAAGAGGAACGAAAGAAAGCACCTGGGGCACCATTAACCAAGATGGAGATAGAAACTGTTGAAATACAGAAATGAGTCCACTGTCTCTACCTGGAATGAAACACCACCATCTGAAGAAAGTATATAAGATTTCCAGTTAACATGATCAATATCGAGCTTACAAATAATTCTTGGACTTTTGCTCAGCCTGGAATCCACACATTCAAGCCGTTTGTTATGTATTGATTATGTCTGTTATGCAGTGATTATGTTGTTTTTATCCCTACAGGGATTGGAAGAATAGCTGTTTTGCTTTTGCTTACAAGATTCTATTGAGCAATTTGTTTTGAAGATGATTGTATTGTGATCTCCAAATTCTTATATGATCTTTTTTGTTGGTTCTAATACAAATGTTTGCTCATGTGTCTTATAGGAAGCCAACCACATGGTAAAGTATGGCTTAAGTCCGAGTACTTTGAAGGGTGAATTGTTCAGTATCTTGTCTGAGCAAGGAAATAATGGGATGAAAGTTTGTGATTTGGCGAAGTCTTCAAAGGTTAGTTATTATCCTATGCATTTTATTTCTTGAAAGGAAAGGGTTTTAATTAGGTTGCTACCATCTCCATTGTCAGGATTGTAATCATTTTCTTGGATTTGATGAAGTAATAATTTTGCAACTATTTTAGTGACAATTATTTTTTTTTTGTCTTGAAGATTATGGACCTGAATCTGGCTGCCACAAATGATGAACTTGAACTTCTAATAAGCTCTACGCTTTCAAGTGACATTACCTTGTTTGAAAAGATTTCTTATTCTACATATCGTCTACGCATTCTCTCTGTTACGAAGGAAGCTGAAAACTTGGAATTAGATCCTGAAGATTGTGGAAGCATTGATGAAGACTTTAAGGACATTGACAACTTCAGTAGTGGTGATGATTCTGAGTATGATTCAGGGACATCTTCTTTGAGTAAATTCAAGCGAGGGGGCCGTTGTAGAAATGGACCAAATGGTAATAACATGTTGACAGTACTCACTGAAATTGATGAGAGCAATCCAGGAGAAATATGGTTGTTAGGACTCATGGAAGGTGAATATTCAGATTTAAGCACTGAAGAAAAGCTGAATGCGCTAGTGGCTTTGGTTGATCTTCTTAGTTGTGGATCCAGTATCAGAATGGAGGTAATCTACGTAATTGTTTATTCCTGCATCCCTTATGAGAATTTTGCTACTTTCTTTCTTCTTTTAAAAATTCGCTGTAATCGGAGTCTATGTTTATGTTACATGGTTTTGGGTAGAACTCAACCCCCAAGATAGCTATTGAGGTGAGGGTGATCTTATGCTTATATACTGTATATTATTTTTGTACTCAGGCAACGTCGGACTTCGCTTCACAGATTACACACGATGCAGAACTTTTCCTAAATTCGACTTTTATGTTGCAACTATGACTGCCTAATTATTCCGGCCTTTGTCTTCATGTTATGCTTATTTTCTTTATGAGCTTATAGTTGTAATATCCTTTTACATCACTTATAAAAAAAATGTAGTGTTCTTGTACGCCATATTTTGTGCTTGGAACCATGGAAGCAAGGCTTGTTGATAAATTCTCTCACCATGGCATGACAAATTCTAGGGATGAAGTTTTTACTTAGTGAACCGAACTGCCCGACTGAACTGAGCCAAAAAACCAGTCAATGGTTGGTTTGAAAAAAGGTTAGAGGGAGCTTCGGTTCTTTCATTGTCAAAAAAATTCTGAACGTTTTGGCGTCGGTAATGAAGGAAAGAGGGCCAATTTATACTGAACCGATTTCATCTCATCCATACAAACGTTATGTTATATTAATCACAATGCTTCATTTTAGGTTATGGATTCTGGAATGGTCTCCCTTTATAATTCACTTCTTCCACCTCACTCCCTTCCTCAGCACCTCCTCATATCTCTCTCAGTTCCCTCTCTCATTTCTCTTGTTTGGTCCAAGAACCACAGAAATTCTTGTTCATCGAATGTCAGTAATTACATGTTGATTGGATTTCTTTAAGAACCGGGGCTAAGGAGAGAAATGATAAAGTTGTACGCCCATCGGACGAGCCAAAAGGAGGATGAAGTGATGTCCGAATGCAATTGTTTAGTTCTAGAAGATTTTGGGGAGATCGGAGCGGTGTTGGTTCATAATGAGCACCACGAGGAAATTGGGGCAGTGTTTCATTTGCCTCTTCTTTTCCTAGTCAACTCAATAAGAACTAAATTTTAGCTTCATTTTCCTCTTGTTTGTTTTCTAATTGAATTAATTTAGCCTCGTTTTCCTCTCATGTTTTAAGCTTTAAATTATCTAAGCAGCCTAACAAGAATTGTCAAAAATGAAAATTGAAAAAAAACCGAGAAAAGCCACCGACGCAAAATATAGTCGGTCAGTTCGGTTGAAGTATCCCAAAAGGTTTGGTCGGTTGAGTATTAAGGCAAAACCGATCCACTCAGTTTGGTGTGCCTTTGCCTCCGTAAGCCGACCGAACCGAGCCGATGACATCCCTGATGAATTCGATCATATTGCTTTACCATTTGAGGTAGAAGTTCTCTTTCTCTCTCTCTCTCTCTCTCTCCTGCTGCCGTTCCCTCACTCCTCCTTCTCACGAGGGACTTTCAACATCGAAAACTACTTTTGTGTTTTGAGAACCCACCAAGAAAGTAGTGTGCATTTGTTGCTACTCCAGTTTTTGACTGGCGTGTGTTGAATGGCATCTTCCTGCACTTTTCTAATCCGCCTTTACAAAGTCTTCTTAAATTTAATGGATAGATTAAATTTGATTAGATGAAACCCACATCCCTATTGAGGGTAAAGGATACTATGATGATCATTTGAATGTAAACCCCCATTGAAATTGCAGTGAAACCTGGAATGCTGCGTTGAAAATGGCCCATGAACGATGCTTGAATTTCTGGAGATTATGGTTTCCTTATGATTCACAATTAGAATAGAGAGTACGATTATGCTTGTTAAGCAATAACTTCTATTTATGCAAATCAATTATTCTTAGTTTCAGAAGAGATAGATGTAACCCTTTTCTATCACACCCCGGGAAGAAGCCTTCCCTTTAAAAATCTTGTAGGGCCAAAACAATGAAATTTGGTGCTGTACTGACCTTCTCATTTCCATTTTGAACCATGAAAAAATGGACAGAAGAGCATGTGAAGCTTTCTGTTATGGTAGCTTGAATTTCTCTGCAGTAGTGCTATAAACATTGGCTTACTACTGTAGTATGAGCAGTAATGTTAAGCATCTTTAACTGGTTATGCCACAATAGCCTACCTTTCCTTTTAATTTATTATTCAAGTTAGAAGTTATTGATAATAAAAGAAGGGCGGCCCAATGCATGAGGCTCCTTCTAGAGTTTGGTGTGGGTGGGCAAGATGAAAGAAGCCTTACCCTATTATTGGAGAAAATGTTTCCATCACTTGAATTCACGCTGTCAAGGATGCTAATGGCAAGCTTTACTGATGGGCTAATCCGCCCATCAACCTATTGATGATAGATCCAACAAATAAAAGCCTCTGGAAGCTAGTATTATGTCTGCATCACAACGAGGGGCTTAAAGCACTTGTAGACATGGGAATATTGACGTATTGATAAGTGTTTTTACACAAGTTGCCAGAACATTTGCAGGCTATATGCCAAGTGTTGATACATTTCTATGCCTTTTCACAGGAGAGCCATCTTTTTTATTTTATTTTAAAATAATAATTAATGTAGTGATAGTGATGGCAAGTTCTTGGTTTAGAAACTGTGTTGTGATGATTCTTCTTTCGTATTGCTATAGGTTCTTTTCGGTGATATTCAGGTGCTGGTGTCACGCTATTTTGATTGTGACGGTTTGTTAGAACAATTAACAGATTACCTCACTGCTTAAATTGCTGGGATGCCTAATGCTTCAGTACTTCTGTACGAATATTCATTGACTAGTATGACAAATTGCTATGCAGGACCCTGTAGTAACCACTGCAGAATGTGTTCCTAACAACAAACATCATGGTTCGGGAGCAAAGATAAAGAGAACATCTGTGAAACAACATTACTTGCCTACCCCATTTAGTGGTTACAGTGGACAAATGCTCACTACAAAAGAATTCGATAGAACATCTCACCTTGATGATTCTTCTGTATCTATCTCTAAGTTATGTGCTAAGGCCAACTCCTGTAGTCATAGAACGGATGCAAAAGAAATGGAAGTTGTGGACGACTTACACCCTATGCAATCTATCTTTGTGGGTTCTGATCGTAGGTACAATAGATACTGGCTTTTTCTGGGCCCTTGTAATGCATATGATCCAGGCCACAAGAGGATTTACTTTGAATCTTCTGAAGATGGTCACTGGGAGGTGATTGATACTGAAGAGGTATTTTATTTTATTTTATTTTTTATGTTTCAATTCTGTTTCTCTTTCTTCATGTAATATGATGTGAATAATGTGATTCTCTTTTTACGATGTGAAGTTTAACACTCTAATTTTTCCTGTTTGTGCTTTAACTCTCATTGCAGGCTTTGTGCACCTTATTGTCAGCTTTGGACTGTCGGGGTAGGCGGGAGGCACACCTTCTTGTATCTTTGAAGAAACGAGAAGCATTTCTGTGCCAGGCAATGTCTTGTGTGCCGAATGATGCTGGAGTCAGACAACTGAATATATCTAGAGAAGACAGTTCTTCAGCTGTCTCCGATGTAGACAACACTCTTGGCCTGGCTGAGGTAGGAAATGATTTTCCAGCTCCACCTGGTGCCATAGTTCTAGAAGCTAGGAACAAAGGAGAACAGCAAAAACAGAAATGGCGCAGTCTCCAAGCTTTTGATGCTTGGATATGGAAGTCTTTTTATTATGATCTTAATACTGTTAAATATAGCAAAAGGTCTTATCTGGATTCACTTACTAGATGTGAATGTTGTCATGATCTGTATTGGAGAGATGAGAAGCACTGCAAGACCTGCCACACCACATTTGAGCTTGATTTTGACTTGGAGGAAAGATATACCGTACATGTTGCCACATGCAGGGAGAGTGAAAAGGCTAACATGTTTCCAAAGCATAAAGTTCTATCATCACAGTTGCAAGTGCTCAAAGCTGCTATTCATGCAATTGAGGTGAGTTTGTCATTTGGTTAAAGCTTTATGTTCACTGCTGTTCTATACACCTCGACACATGCAACACATCGACTATTTTATGTGTCATACAGTTCAGTTCTATGGACAGCATGTTGCAAGTTTCTCATTGTGTGAAACAGTTATTAGTGACCCTTGAATTTCACCTAGAAATCAACCTGACAAGAGAATTACATTAGTCAGAATTTTGCATTTCTCCGATTGGGATTGTATACCCTTGCGACATCAACCTGTGGATAAGATTCCCAAATCTTGTATCTCCCTGCTTTTTATTGGCTGATTTTAAAGGTGGAGAGCACAACCCTTTCATGTTTGGTTCCATTGGGCTATAAGAATAATGTATCAAATACAATGCAACTCCATCGAGGTTGAAATGATTTGATCAGATAAGTTTCATTATGTTTCAGCCTATGCTTTTGAAATTCAAGACTCAACACATTCGTCTTCAAGTGGGGTAGACACTCTCTCTTTAGGAGTAATTTATCTAGTCATCTGACTTATTTTTTGTTAGTTCACAGTATTCCGGAATCGGTGGCTAGGAAAGTAGAAAAGATGCAAAGGGACATCTTATGGGGAGGGTTTGGGAAGCTTTAAGAACTGACTTTGATAGATCCCTTCTAGGGAAGTGGCTATGGAGATTTGTTGTTGAGAAAGAGAGAGAGAGTTGATGGAGAAAGGTTATTCAATGCAAGTACCGATCCTTGAGGGGCGATTGGGGCGCACCTCAAGTGTTTATTTCTTATGACTGGGCTTATGCAAAGGTGTCAGTAAAAATTGGGATGAGTTCTCAAATCATATCTTTTTTGAGGTTGTGAGTGAGGATAAGATCAACTTTTGGTTTGATGTGTGGTGTGGAGATGTGGCAAGGTGTTCTTTGCTATTTTTGTTTTGGTCAGGGATAAAGATGCTCTTGTTGCGGATTATATTAAGAGAGACTCTGATTTATGCATCTGAGATATTGAGCTGAGAAGAAATGTGTCGGATTGGGAGTTGTACCTGTTGCTGACATTACTGGGGCTTTTGCATGACTATAGAGGTGTGGGAGGTGGAGTAGATGCAGTCAACTGGATGGAGGACCTTAGTGGGAGGTTTGGTGTCATCTTTTACAGGTGGTTGCTGGGGAGTAGGAGTTTTGTTTTGGTTTGTTTTTTTTTTTTTTTTTTGTGAAGAAGAGTTTGGAAGATGAGAGCTCCTTCGAAGATGGAATTCTTTGGTTCGTCTCCCGTGCATGAAAAACTGTTAATCTTTAATTACCTAATTCATAGTGGGCAAGTGTTGGCAGGCAAGTCTTATTTGTGTAAGAAGTAGGGAATACTTGTGGCTCATTTTTTTATTCATTGTGAGTTTGCAAGGGAACTGTGGCGGTTTATTTTGTTGCTTTTTAGCGTAGATTGAATTTTTGAGAATGAAGTGGCCGGTGTTTTGTTGGATTGGAAAGGGGAGAGTGCTTAGTTGTAGGAGAAGGGCCTGGCTTTTTTGGTCCCTCTATGTTTGATATGGTTGTTGCAGTTGGAGTGCAATATTTAAGTGTTTGCCAGTGTACCCTAATCATGTCCTTTATGATAATTATTGAATAATATGTACAAAAATCAGTTTGTTATAGTTTCTTTCATATGTACCATATTTTGCACCATTTTTACAGTTTATATGGAATCTTACGATTACATATTTGATTCGATTCACAATTAACAAAATTGGAATTTCAATGCACGATATGATTCTCAATTTGATAACTATGCTTCACAAATACCTTTGCCTTTCATGTGGCAATTCCAGCAAGATCTAATGGCTGTAGGAGCCTTGATCAAGGTGCCAAGTAAAATTAGGAAGATGAGGAAGCTAAGTTAATTTTATTACGAGAAAGAGAAGTTAATTTTCCTATGTGGCACCGAAGGATGATCTTTTATATATTCTTGTGAGATCATACATGAGTGCAATGGGAGAAGTAGATCATCGATGGACCGATCAGCTGTAGATTAATGCCGAAAACTTGATGGTTACCATGGTTGGAGAATCATTAGCAGGGGAAAAAACTAAAAAATCTGGTTGAAGGCGTGCAAGGATTAGATGAAAGCAGGAATAAAATAAACCTGTGAAAATTGAAGGAAAAACCATTTATTGAGATATGTTATCAGTTAGGTGTATTTTTCTTAATTTTTTTTATAAAACCATATTTTTTCAGAGATTCCAATCAGTTGAGTCTCATCTGTGCGGAGTTTGTTATTGTTATTTTTTTTGATAAGTTGTGCTGAGTTAATAAATCTTGACGTATATCTTAGGAAAATCTTGAGTTGGCATACATTTTCATACGAGGCAACTCTATTGTGATTGGTTACTTTGAGTCAAGTTTCTTTTCTCTATCATTTTTTCTTTCCAAGTCTGGAAAAAATGTTTTCTTTTCTCACTATTTTATATGCAGTTAGCTATGCCTGAAGGTGCATTGATTGGTGCTTGGGCTCAATCTACTCATAAACTGTGGGTCAAACGACTAAGAAGGACCTCAACTTTGGCAGAATTTTTACAGGCATGTTCCTTTGTTTAATTCTCTCTCTCTCTCTCTCTCTCTCTCTCTTTTCTTTAGATTATTGTCTTGTACTGACAGTAGTATCTATTTTCTCGACAATGTAGTTACTTTTTACAAGAGTGGTACTCATTCTAATTGTAATTCTTTTTTCAGGTTCTTGCTGATTTTGTTGATGCCATCAATGAAGAGTGGTTGTGTCAATGCACATTAAATCTGGGTTCTAATTCTGTTATGGAAGAACTCATTGCAAGCTTTACAACTATGCCACAAACATCATCTGGTGTTGCACTTTGGTTGGTAAAATTGGATGCCTTGATTGCTCTCCATTTTGAAAGGGTTCGTACTGAAAAGTGACAGGAACCACTTATGTGGTTTACAGGTAGGCCTGTTTTATAATGGCATTTGACACCTTCATTGTTTTCTTGCCCGACTGTCTAACTGTGTTTTTGATAAAGAAAGAAAGATTCTACGAATAGGCGTTAAGGGAGTCTACTCCCACAAAAATAAGGGAAAACTACAAAAAACCCTACTAAAAAATTACAGAGACGGCGGCTTTATGAAGTCAACCGTTTCATCAACTGCAAGCGTCTCATGCTCAAACAACCAACTGTACAAATTACAAAGGTGGATGCCCTTCAGCCTATGCAACGGAGACTTGATCTCATCGGAAGTTTCTCTTGTTCCTCTCCAACCAAATTAACCACATCAAGCACAAAGTGATCAATGGTCGCCACACCTTCCTTCGACTCCTCGAAACCCTCCCTCTCCTCCAACTCGACAAAACTCCATTGACCTCCCTCTCAACAACCTAATCCATTCTAAAAAGCATCAAAGCAAAATTCCAATATTCCCTCGTGAATTCGCAATAAAAATGAGTAAATGATAAGCACACACTCCCTCGTTACACACACAACAACATTTTGTTAATTCCAAACCCCTTATTTAAATTGTCAATGGACATTGGTCAACATCGTCCAACAGTAAATTAATGTTTTACCGTTGATTAAATCCTCACCTACTTGTTGCTAAAATAGATGGATTAATCTTGAAATTATACATGCCGTAATTTCCTTGAGTAATTATAGAAATACTACCTTCTACTTCTGACACATTTTTCCAAACAATAGACTTGTGTTTCACTGATTATTATTTTTTGGTTTGTTTAAAACGTAACCTAACATTCTGATTCTGATGTACATTTTAGGCGGACATGCTTTTCTGATCGATGGAGATGGATTTTATTTCTTCTGGGAGACTAGAGAAGAAATTATTTACAATTATGCTAGAAGCACTCGTGGGTATTCATTGTTCACTTCATGCCGGATATTCATAGTAAATGGCATTCATCCTTGCTTCACTATCGTCACGATGACTGTTTCAAATCAGTGAAACAGTTGCAAGCATTCTCGGTTTTTGAGTGCAAGCACCAGCATTCGACTTTCAGGAATGAATTGGACTTGAGGTCAGTTCTTGCTTTATGCAGTTGTTTTTGGGCATTCCTCTTACCCCCACGATTTGAGTGAGTGGATACTGTAAAGCAATAGGTTAGTTTTTCCCATAAAGGTGCAATTTTGTTCTCTTATGACAGTTCTTCAATGGTAGAGTCACCATAGTTCCTTGTTCCTTGTAGAAAAGAGTGCTATAGCTGATTGCTTTTGATCACAAAGGAATAAATTTTGTACCCATTTAGTGATGTTGGAAAGTTTGGGAAATGTCTATATTTATCGTGTACATGTTTTTCTTTAATCACAAATGAATAAAATTATCTAGTGCAGAACGTTGGCAAAGAGAAGACACTTGATGCTTTATAGGACAAGTTCATTTTTTATTTATTTTCTATTTTTTTGGTTTTTATTGTATGTTTTATACATTACAACCGAAATATAGTGACTTATTTGTATTTTTGAATTTAAGTCAGAATTTATGTTCAGGAAAAAAGTACAAAAATGATAGAAGTAAAAACCTAAAAATTTATCCCAAGCAAGGTAACTGGTAAGTTGAGTAGTTCTGGATTTTAATAGGATTTGGGCAAGCTGTTTTTCTTATGGTGATTCTTAGCCAAAGCTAGTTGAACACGAGCCGAATGGTCATTTTGAGGTTGAGCATTAGATATTTCTAGGTCATAAGTGTGCTGCACACTATTTCTAGGTCATGTCAAATTTTGTAATTGTTAGGAATCTGTCTGGCTTGGATGACAATTGACAAGTCTATCCATCACTTCACTGTCTAACCTTCTTTGTGCTGAGTTTTTTAGAACTCGCTCTCTCGTCATGCCTCAGTCTCACCATGCTGTGCTGAGGAAGTGTCCAGTGTAACTTCGAGTCCTAAATGCTGGCTAGCTTTTAGCTAGTTAGACATGGTATTGATTTTCTCATTTTTAGTTTTGAGCTATGATGCATGGATACTTTGAAATAGGTTCTATATGCGCAGTGGATTTTCATTGGATATGGATACATGTTCGATACGGCAAGATACATATTTGATACGTTGTATAAGTATCCGATATATATATATATATATATACATATTGAATTTCGAATAAGGCTCGGATACGTGGGGGTATGGGAGTGGGGGTATGGGAGGATACGTAAGAGATATGTGGGGACATACGGGAAAGATACAACGGAGATACGCGAGGCTCCAATTTTTTATATTTTATATATTTTTTTTTGGGTATGTTCAGTTTTTATTTTTTAATTTGTTATATTTTTACTATGTTAATTTTAGTACGTAATAAATTTGTTATTTTCTCTTCCTTGTTAGTTGCTTCAATAATCAATTATAATGTTATGATTATTTATCATGTATTGAATGTTCACTTGTAACAACGAAATAAATTTACTCATACTTTTGGTTTTATTTTTATAAATAATGCAATACTAAAATTTGTAAAAATAATATTTTCACAAACATATCATAACCGTATTCGTATGCATATTTTACTTTTTTGAATTTTGTCTTGTGTCATATTCTGTATCTATATTCGTGTTTCCAAGGCTTTGAGTTGCTATTGTTACCATGATGACTGCATGACATGCTCACTTTACGGAACATTATTGGGTGTCAACTCTTGTAATGCATCAAACAAATCTGGGCCACACAAATTTGCGGCTTAGATCTGTTTGGTGCAATACAGGAGGTGGCACCAAATAACTTCTCTCACTTTAGAGTTTGCTTTAAACTCTAGTTACTTGCAACTAATTTGATCTTTGATATTTCCTCTTGAGGCATTAAGATGTGAGCCTATTAAAGAGATCCTGTTCAGGTAAGGTCACATTTTGCTGTTTGATACTGAAGGGGGCTAGTGTACACTACTTTATGATTAGTGGCAATCTGTATCACAGCGGAGAAGAGTTTTGATGGACATTTGTTTTATGTGGACTTTTAAAGGTTTGAAGTTTTTTAATTCGATGGTTAGGACTTGTGTTCACTTATTCACTTTTTTCTCTTACATATTGTGGATATCTTCTTTCAAAATCTCACTTTCCCCCCTCTTTAGCCATACCTCTTTGCACTCAAAAGAGTTTTCTCTCAATTTTTTTGTTGCTTTTTATAATTTTGTTCTCTTAACTGTTATCCGAAGTTGATTTTAGAGTCAAATTTGTTAAAAAGTGCCTTTAGGCCAACGTGTGTCCTAGGTGTCATTTTTAAGGGGTAGGATCTTTTTTATCCAATGGTTGTAATTGTGTTAAAATTCACCTCTCTCTCTCTCTCTCTCTCTCTCTCTCTCACACACACACACACACACACACACATATTGCACCTCTAGCCATACTTTTTTGTATTTCACGAACTCATTTTTGTTACTACTCTTAAATAGTTTTTTACTCTTAATTGTTGTACAATATTCATTTTAAAATCAAATTATGTTGAAAAGTTCTTTAAAGTACTTCTTCAAGTCCGCACAATTTACTGATAATGTAACAATTCATTTGATTGTAGCGAAGAATAAAAAAATCACCCTTTTCTAACAGAATTTGAAAAAAGCTGTACTTTTTTGCACAACTTGCTTATAGTGTAAGGCTTTCTCTGGTACGAGATACTCTAGGGATTCAAGTTGAAACTATGGTTGTCCTTGTGCTTTCTTAGTACTTATGAATTGAAGGAGGGACAAGGAGGTTATTCTATTCTTGTAAGATCTGTTTCTTTTTGTTTTTGTGTCTCATATATGTAAGATATTGGTTGTCGTTTTAATCATTATAAAGAAGCATGTTTCTATATGTTTTATGCACGTGGGGTTCAATCCTGGTCCTGCTGGGTGTTGCAGCAAAAGTTGTGTTATTCTGGGCAGGACGGCTCGAGCGGTCTGTCTGCGGAGGTTGTGTATAAGACAGCTCACTACTTTGGTTTTTGAACCAAAACTTCTCTTGCAAGCTACTTTCTCTCTCTCTCTCTCTCTCTCTCTCTCTCTCTCTCTCTTGAGAATCTAAACCATATCCTCTACCTTTTCTCTAGATTATAGTTTGGTTCGGACTCGATTTTTGGCGTAAGGATAGCGGATCGTTGATATTCTTGCCGTGGGCTTCGCGTTCATCTGAACGGAATCTCGTTTCGACGACATTGGTTTTTTGTCGATGTCTAAAGCTTTGAGTTTTTAATTTTTCGAGGTGGGATTCTAAACTATCTTGTTTTGAAAGAGTGCCACATGTGATTATAAGCGTTTCCACCGTTTTAAAATGTTATAAATGTTGAATTTTGTATTTAAATCGTGTTTGGTTAGACAAAAAACATGTTTTGTGTTTTGTATAATTTATTACAAAGTTGGTGGACCTGTGTGTGGCCATGGTTTTCGAGAAGAAGAGTTTTGAAAATTGGAGAGATTTATGTAAAAGTTGTAAAAACTTAGAACAAAACATGCTTTTTGTTCGTGGTTGGACAAAAAGCATGTTTTGGTTTTTCGTCGATGTCTAAAGCTTTGAGTTTTTAATTTTTCGAGGTAGGATTCTAAACTATCTTGCTTTAAAAGAGTGCTACATGTGATTATAAGCGTTTTCACTGTTTTAAAATGCTATAAATGTTGGACTTTGTATTTAAACCGTGTTTGGTTAGACAAAATGCATGTTTTGTGTTTTTATAATTTATTACAAAATTGGTGGACCTGTGTGTGTCTGTAGTTTTTGAGAAGAAGAGTTTTGAAAATTGGAGAGATTTATGTAAAAGTTGTGAAAACCTAGCTTTAGTGGTTTGGAGCTAACTCTTGGGATTAAGCCGTGATTTTTAAACTATTCGGGTGGAATGGTGAAAATATTTTGAAAATGTTAGTTGGTCTTCATTGTTAAATGGATGATATGGCGGAATGCCGTTGGACGTTTTGTATCTGATAGTATGTATTTACAAAAATTTTCGTAGTTGAACTACATATTTTTAATGATTCCATAGATGTGTCGTAGTAATATGTGTACTTGGGCCATCATTACTTCTCGGTGAAAGTCTGCAAACTTTGCGCAAGTAGGTGTTTCGTTCATTTGGGTTAATTCTCGTAAATGAAGTGTTTGCCCAGAGGGAGGCGTTTGTTGTTGTAACTCCGTATAGAACTTGCCATTACTTAGCGGGTCATTGGATGTCCTAGACCTAGGTTAATGAGTGAGAGTTTTTAGTTGTTACCTTTGTTCTCAGTGTGACAGAGCCGGTGCATATGAATCATTGTCGGTTGTGGGAACTGAGTTGGAAGTAACGTTTTGTTTATGCTTTCTTAAACTATTGGACGTTATTTGGATTATATGAAAATGTGTGGTTGTGAGCATGAAAAATCGTTTTGAGGCTTGTGAAGTCAAGTCGTTTATATAATACCTGATTGCATGTTTTACCTTTTCTTTTACTTCATTATAGTCTGTTCCTATTGGATTTCGCCTCACGTTGTGAGATTTAAAAACTTTTCAGGTAAACTTGATCATATGGGTTGATCTCGGTGAGTCCCAGTGGAGGCAAAGAAAAAATTCTTTTGTTATTTATAGTAGTTTTGTTGATAGGTGATTATCATTGCTTTGTTGTTGGATCATGTAAAGGAGTTTTATAATTCAGACTCGAAGGAATATTCTTTGTAGAGCCTTGAGGCCTTACTTTTGATGTTTGCATGGTTATATAACGATGAGAGAGACCATAGGTTGGTTGTTGTTTATCGAGTTGTATGTTGTAGTTATCACCCGATTAGTTTTATGTTTTATATCAACTATTGTGATTTGAGGGAGGATCTTGAACCTTGTTTTAGCATGTTTTGGTTGGCATGGTTATGTCTTGAAACCTTTCAAAAAACCTTTCAAAAATGTTGAAAAAAGTTTTAAGTGTTGAGTTTTCAAGGGTAGTGTTTTGAAATAGGATTCAGAGCCAGACTGCTCGACGGATCGCTCGAGCGGTCATGGAAAACATTCAGTTTTTGTGTTTTGAGTGAAAACCAGTGGGCTTGTAGAGACCGCTCGAGCGGTCTTTTGACTGATCGAGCAGTCTGGGCAAGGTTTTGAAAATTCTGTTGTTTTAAAGCTTGGCTTATGAGGATCGTGACCTTATTCTTTTGGGCTGTTCTTTTCATAAAATAAATCCATCGGTAGTGCGTTTTCTTTAAGGTTTTAAGCTTTCTTTCGTTGACGTTGTTGGACCCGTCTTGGCGCGGGTGGTTTTGAATAATCTTGATATCTCAAAACGAGTTTTCTTGGGGAATTCATGTGACCCAGGTTTTGGAGCGTGAAAACTTAGTATCAGAGCTCTTGGTTCGAATACCTAAGAGTCGTGGGAGAGGTTGCATCACTTTGTGCTGATGGTTGTGTGCTTGACATGCATGTATTTAATGTTTTGAATAACATGAGAGTTTTGTGTAGTACGTGAGCATAGATGTTAGATTTTAGGATTGATTTGTCTTGCTTTAGGGGGTTTAGATTAATCAACTTGGAATTCAAGTTAGAAATGCGTTTAGCCAACGTATTTTTTAGGAAGGAATATGCGTGGGTCACTCAGATTGACTTATCACTCATGTTGGTACTCTTCAGTACTTGGAGTTTATTTACATGATCTTGAATGGCTAAGTGCTAGTATGATTATGTGACTTATATCTGTAATAACACGATGAGTTGAATCTTATGTTGTTATGTTCTATATTGCTTTCGTATAGAAGTGATGTCTGCGCGGAGAGGACGAGACCGTGGTCATGGTTTAGGCTAAAGGGATGTGCCAATCCCTGATGCTGGGGATGCTAATGTCCCGAAGGACCAGCAGACGGGGTATACGTGAAATTGTGGGTTCCATCCGTCAGCTAGCCGAGGCCCCTAGGGGAGGGGCGAGAGTACCCGAGTCGAAGGCGACTGTTGCGACGCGAGAGTTCCAACGTCTTGACCCTCCTACTTTTGTTGGAGATCCCGATCCTAAGGTGGCCACAGAATGAATGGAGCTCGTGACGAGGATTATGGATACATTACAGATAGTCGAGGATGACTTGAGGGTTACGTTTGTCACTTTTCAGCTAAGATGTGATGCCCACCAATGGTGAAAATTTGCCAGAACCACCGTGGACAGAACGCGGGCAGCTTTTGCCAAAGTATTTTTGGAGAAATACTTTCTTGAGTTCTTAAGGGACCTATACCGGGAGAAATTTCTTTCTCTCACCAAATGAGTTATGACTGTGGTTCAATACGAGGTGAAGTTCGCCAGCTTGTCCTGTTTTGCACAGGAAGCTGTAGCTACAGATGAATTGCGTACAAAGATATTTGAGAGGGGTTTGAGATCCGCTATTAGAGATCGAGTGGTGGCATTGAGGACGCGCGTATTTACGGATTTGGTAGAGTCAGCCATCACCGTGGAGAATACCTTGAATGAAACACGCATGGCTAGAGAGAGCAGAACCCAGCAGGGTGGAGGAGGTGCGCAGTTTGAGGGGCGTAGGAATAAGCGACAGAGGTCATTCGGTCCTAATTCTCACCATGCGGGATCATATTAGCATCAGTTTTCTGCACTAACAGCCTCAGTTGCTTCATCAGAGAGGTCGGTGTGGAGGGAGCTCATCTATTATTGGTGCAAGTAATCAGGGCATCGTGTGTTGAATTGTCTGCAGAAGAGGCAGTTCTAAAGTTCAGTACCTGTTCAATCTCAGGGGAGAGAGCCACCGGTTT